>RJWJ010046576.1:0-11304 GCA_004363605.1 Indri indri | reverse complement strand
ATATTAATTGTTGAGTAAACTCCCCTCTCAACTCTCATTTGGTAGGGTGGGTTCTATCATTATTCTGAGTGCTTTTGATAACCATATAAACTGTACTTGGAAAATATTTATACAGAAATATATATAATAAGTCACATTGTAATTATGTTTTTTAACTTTTAGAATTTAAAAAAAGAACTATTTATGAGATACACATATCGTAAACCCACTAATTCGTCTTCTAAGGAGATACCTAGAGAAAAATCTTGCACATACGCACGTGAATACATGTAGAGGATACTCTTTGCTCCATTGCTTACGATGGGTAATATTAGAAACAGTAATGGGAGAATAAAACATGATTTATTTCACTGCTCTTCATTTCAGAATTTGCCCAGTTGTTCTTTCTTTGTTTATTTTTCAAATTATCTTTAGATTAAATTTGTCCAGCTCTAGAGGAAAAATTCCTTGCTGTTTCTGTTGGGCTAGCCTTAAATTTATATATTAATTTGAGAGAATTGACATTTCTACGAGGTTAAGCCATTCTATCCAGGAACATAGAATATCTTTCCACTTGCTTAAGTTTTCTGTTTTTGGTTTTGTGGTTGTTTTGTTTGTTTGCTTTTTCCATAGAACCATCCATCTCTCGCTCTCAGACCACTGGTGTGGGTGGCGTTGAGCCTGATCTGATTGAGGAGAAAGAGTTGGCACATGATCCAGGCTCTGTCAATCAGAGTAACAGCGTTGGATTAAGGAATGGATGTATGTGCCAATCTGGAGCAATGAGCATCAGCTTGAGAACTGTTTCTGGATCCATTAGGAACGAAAGACACTCTTTCTGCTGGTGTTGCTAAGATAATAGAATATAAGCCTTCGGTTGTTTGGAAAGAGCCTAAAAATGAAGCCAACACCGAGAAAAAAAACCAAGTCAAGTCATGGAGTGAGTTAGGTTCCTGACAACAATCATCGCATAGCAGGACCCAGCTTTGCCTGATCATATACCCTGGGGTCAATGTGTTTATTTTCTCTGTTTAAGCCAGTTCAAATTGAATTGTCATTACTTACAACTGAAAGAGGCAACATGACAAGTATAATATTTTTTATTATTTTGGAATTCTATGTAGAGCATGAGCCCACTGTCATAGAATCAGTTCTGTCTTCTACCTTGGTCACTCTCATCTCACTTTATCCAGATCAAAGTCTTGAGATACGGGACGGACTTAGTGGGAAATGTCCAAGCCTTTTTCTCCCTACAGAGAGCTCAGATGAGCAGTCCACACATACCACTCTCTCTGGAAATTCTTTTGCCTCTGCAGCTGGACAAGAGGGTCTTTGCCACGGGGCATACAATTAATTTTACAGTAAGGATTTCAATTGAGGAAGAAATAGCCTTTCCGGATCTCTCTCTTTCCACCCACTAGACACTGTTCCATATGTATAAGACTCCTGATAACAGTGGTTCTGACATCTCCCTTTTTTCCTGAACATAAAGATCAGCCTCCTAGTTATTGCTTTACAATGCAGAGATACACTTTAGAACTGATTAAACACATATCAAGGACAGAAAGCATGAACCTGGAGCTACTGTTCCTAAGCAGTTTAAATATGTGCAACCAAAAGCTACAAGATATCTTTAATATACACATCCTCATTTCACATATTCTGCGGCTTATTGCTTGAACCACAAAACACAAAGAGCCCCGTAATACAACAAACCCTGCAAATGTTCAGTACACCATTTCCCAGCAGGGGCCTCCGCGTCTCCCAGCATGTGGCTCTGCCTCTCAATGATGTGAAAAGCCTGTCACAGACTGACTTTCCAGCTGAGGTTGCAGCCTTCTTATATCCTGGATAAGCAATTTCTAGGCTGTTATTTTCTCGCACGGATTTCAGAAATGGTTAATAGGAATTTGGCTCAACCTTACCATCTGAAATTTCTGAAGAAATGACATTTGTATCCCTAGAAATATAAATTTAAATGTATTTGAGGATTTTGCTTTAAATAATATGCTACATATTCCAGCTACATTATGTCTCTTGGCAATTAATAGCCTTGTTTCTCTTCATTCATTCTAGAATGACGTTGTGCTTATATAACACATACCGTCTAAGAAAATGTACCAGACTCTCCATAAAGCTGTAAATCGTTGCTTTACTTCTGTCCATTCTTCCTATCTTTAATTATCAAGCATTTGTTATGTACTGCTTGATTTCTTGGATTCTGCACTGGAATTCATTCTTTATTCTGTTCTTCCTCCTTCATTTCCCTCCCATTTTCATTCCGCCTCTCTTGTCCTTCCTTTTATTTTGCAAGGTCCTTCACTAGGCCCTGGATTAATTTTCTGTATGTATGTACATATGTATTTTGTGAATAGAATTGAATTAATCTATTACGGGTGCGTCAGCTCGACCCTAAGGTTTGTGTACAGAGGGATGCAGGACGTCTTCCCATATGTGAAGGAATGGTGGGGCCACAAGCTAGGACTCTATCTGTAGCAGGGGGGAAAAAAAGAATTTCACGAGAAAAGAAAAAAATTCAATCTAAGAAAGAAAGTCAGGATGTACGCTTTAGTTGTAGGGTTGAGGGCAGTGAGTCCTAAACAAAAGGGCTACCAAAAGAATGAGAAATGCTGCAATGGCCAGAAGAATGCAGAGTGGTTGGAAGTGAAGACATCAGCCTCAACAGCATCAGAAGATGGTGCCCTCAGTACTCAGAGGCATACTCTCACCGCCCTGGCTGCCCTCTGCCCTGACTTAGGGACAGACCCAGCTGCCCCACTACTACCCTCTAGCAGGAAAGTACTTAGGTCAGTGGAGCCACCAACAAGAAAAACTGACCAGCACTGATGGACATCAACGGGCACTCCCAGAGGCATTGCCATTTTGGGCTCCAGCAGCAACAGGAACTATCATAACATCCAGAGACTAGGGAGAAATATCTCCCATTACTTATGAGAAGCTCCAAATGAATGGATTGTGCCTGGCTTACGTTATTAGCCCAGCGTCTTAGCACAGTACCCAACACACAGTAGGTATGCATTAAATATTTGTGGCATAAACGAATGAACTAAAAATATCTACATCACTGGATATACCTTTTCGACTATGGGAATAAACTCCAAAGCTGGTCTTTAAAAATGTGTGAAGGGAATGTTTGTGAACGCTTAAAACACCAAGCAAGGTGACTGAGAGCAGCTCTGTCTCAAGGAGGCAGAACTGGCGTTGACTGTAAGTAGAATCCTAATCAAGTGAATCCAGCTCACATTTGGAAGAAAAAATACATGAATAGAAGATAATCAGCCACAGACGCAGGAGAGAAACAAGATCCCCAGAGGAAGAAAATGTTGATAAATAATTATGCAAGTGTTGCCTAGAGGAAAAGAAATTTTGATTAAACACTAAAATTTTGAATTTCTTGGCAACACCATCCCTAGAGTACCTTCAGTCTGTCCTCGCTCGGGGACACTTCTTCAGTCGAATCACTCCTGATGTCTGGATTTCTTGCTCACCAAATTTCTGCCAATCCAGGCATCCTCACCTCTTGGCAGTTGTACTGCTCTCCAAAATTTGACAAATTGGTTTATAGGAGACAAGCCTCTGAGAGTTTGATTAATGCCAGACCACCCAAAGGGATGGCCTTTTCTCAGTGCGATGCTGATAAAATGAGACTTGTGAGCTCCAGAGCCGACGACTAGCTATGCCCTAATGGTGGGGGCACCCCCGGGATGAATGCCACAGCTATGAAAGTGGCTGCTGGCTAGCTAGCCTTCCAGAAGTGACCTCTCTGCCTTTCCCTGTGCCCTTGCCAACATCACCTGGTTCCCCAGAGAGCCAGAGGAGGAAAATGGTGGGTTCCAATTGGCCACCAGTGGTTTGTAAAACACACAAAAACACCCTACAGTCCCCCAGAAATGCGCGAAGAATTTTTAAAACCCTGGATTTATCTGCAGAGCAGATACAAGCAAGGACCAGAGAAAATCCATTTTGTGTCTGTCACTGTGACTCTATGTTTTGTTGGGCCAGTGTCTCTGGGAAACTGTTTATACCATGTTTATCACAACTCTAATAACATTCAAAGCCACTTACTGTTTGTTTCTGTACATTCCACCCAGTTGCCAATTGCCTCCAAATTACCGAGTTTATCTTGTACATTGATTATCTTGGTGCCTCAAAAGGATTTGACATTGTAGTTCACCAGCCTTTTTCCCTAATTAGGCACAGTGATGTGATGCTATGATGCCTCGCTCCTGTCTCTCCAGTGGCTCCTTCACTGCTTCCGATTGCTCCTCTGGATGCTGACTGGAGTTTCAGTCTCTAGACCTCTAGTCGGTGCCTTTTCTCCCAGCAAGTCCTGACCCACCCTGACTACTCCAAGCACTCAACCAAGATGGCCGTCCTGAGCACCTTCTGCATGACATGCTACTAACTCGAATCCATCCCCGATTGGGGTCCTGAACTTTAGATCCATGTCCATAATGCAACTGCTGAACATTCATGTGCAGGTGGCCTCCCATCACCTCCAACAAAGCACAGTAGAACATCAGTGCTTTCTATTGCAAGTAACAGGACACGCAAACAAAAATAGTCTACACACCGATGGAAATTATCAACTCAAGCCCAGATAAAGAGTGAATTTCAGGATTCTGGCTTCTTCTCTCTCTCCCTCAGCTCTGCCCTCTTCCACGGGGTGCACTAATCCTCTGGCAGGCTTTTTTATGGTAATAAAATAGTTGCAGCAGTTCCAGAATTCAAATATACATGTCAGATTACAGAAGAAGAGAGCCTCTCTTCCATAGCCATTGAACAGAAGTTAAGGGCTTTATTCTGACTGATTAATTAGAGTCATCACTTAACCTGTGTATAGTCACTGGGGTCTGAGAAACGCCATGAGCTGTTGGTTTAGGGCACGACTACAGGCTCATTTCTGAATCAGTTACTGTGGTGAGAGGATGGGATTATCATGATTAGCTTAGGCCGCTCAGAGCCTTTCTTTGGAGCCAGAGGTATGCTCAATCTTACCAAAATCATGGCTACTACATAGAGGAAGAAGGGTAAAATGAATGCTGAGAAGACAACCAGTAGTATTAAGCATATCTTGTGAATTGGGAACTCAAAGAAAAGGAGGAATTGTGTATGGCCAAGTTTCCCAGACATCTAACAGTTGGTTCATTTCTTATGTATTTTAACTAGTTTGAATGATAGAGTTCAAAAGTGTATTCTTTATATCTCTGACTTTTAACAGAAGTATACCAAACATAATTTAACCATTTAAAGATCATTTGAGGTCATCAAGATGTGAATTTGTTATTATACCAACTACAATCCAATGACTGAACCCAGGAGGTATTGAGCCGTGCATGGCTGTGGCCCATTAAATTACTCCAAAGTACTATGCACTTTAAAAAATTGTATTTACTTTTTTTTTTTTTTGAGACAGAGTCTCACTCTATTCCCCAGGCTACAGTGCCATGGTGTCAGCCTAGCTCACAGCAACCTCAAACTCCTGGGCTCAAGGGATCCTCCTGCCTCAGCCTCCTGAGTAGCTGGGACTACAGGCATGTGCCACCATGCCCGGCTAATTTTATATATGTATATATTTTTTTTTGGTTGTCCAGCTAATTTCTTTCTATTTTTTTAGTAGAGACGGGATCTCGCTCTTGCTCAGGCTGGTCTCAAACTCCTGAGCTCAAACAATCCGCCCACCTCGACCTCCCAGAGTGCTAGGATTACAGGCATGAGCCACCACACCTGGCAAAAATTGTATTTACTTTTTATGACTTTTTTTTCCTCCTCCCTTTCTCTAAATTGCTACTTCTAATCTACGGCAGAATGGGGAACAAGATAATGAAGGCTTTAAAATTGCATGTAAATTAGAAGTAAAATGAAATTTCCCAGGAGGAAATATGCCCAAGTGCAAACTGTAGCTGCCTCTGAGTAGGGTAGGGGCATTAACACTTTTTTTCTTTCTTTTTTTTTTTTTTTGGCTTTCTCATTATTTTTTTCTACAGTGATTATGAGTAACTTTTATGATTACACACACACAAAAATGAACAAAATAAATGAGATTTGAGTAGTGCCTTCCTTCAAGTTTCCCAAGTGGAAGTGTCCTAGGTACTAATTCTTGCAGTCTGTGACAACTCTGCCAGCAGATTGGAGACGTTGTTGAATTCTTGGTTGCCTGATATATTCTGAGTTAGCAAGGATACACACTAGAGGAGAAGAGTTCATGGGAAAGTCAGAACATACCAAGGAGAAAGTCAGTTGTCTGTCTACCATGAGGCCTTACCAGGGAGCTTTGACCTGCAAGGTCACCACCAGGCAGAGACTGGCCCTCAGCTTTGCAGATAGGAAAACCTAGTCTTGCCTGTGCCCCAGGGTTGGACAGATGGTGAGGATGATGACTCAACACTGTGGAAGCTCAGAAGTGACAATTTAATAACAGACAATGTAAAGGGATCTGCTACTCACAAGGAATTTTCCTTCTGGCATAGAAACCAAATTAAAATTAGAAGGTTGATTTCGTGAGCATAAAATTAGAACAAACTATGAAGTGGCATAAGGTTAAAATAGACTGGTGCATCCATGCATCAATACATGGGGCCATGTCAACCAATCACACCAAGCCTAAGGCCTCATGCCACTAAACAGTGCTTTGGGGGAACTGCCAAACTTTATCTGCATGACTTGCTGTTTAATATATTTCATTACCAAACAACCCTTCTTGTAATGAGCTGTTTTTTCTTTAGATATGTTAATACAATCCCAAGCTATGGATAAAGGTTAAAGTCACTTTTCATGCTTCTCTTTATGAGTAAAGCTCTGGGAGAGCAGTTTTCAAGTGCCAGAGCCACCTCATGGTTACCTCCCACTCTACATACATTCAACTTCCAAAAGAGCGAAAGCCAGATAGAAAAAGGCTCAAATAAATATAAAACTAAACTCATTATCTTCCTCACAGCTCCTCTACCAAGCCAAACCAGCTTTCCAAACTAACTGACCTTTATTTTTCTTAATTCTATGCACCTCTTTGACTTTTCTGTCTCTGTTGGTGCCCATAATCTCCAGGAGGCCAAGTCTTATCTACTCCTCCTCCTCCATGCCTCTCCCATCCATCGTGTTCTTTCCACTCCCATTGCCCTACTTCTTTATCTCAACCTAAATAATCATAGTAGACCAATAATGGATTTCTTTGATTTCTGTCTCTTCCCTTCTACTCTCATCTGCATATGGTGTCCTATTAATCTTCTAGGAACTTTCTCGTTCAAATCATTTAAGGGCTCTCCATTACACAGAGAATTAATTAAAAATGGCTTGGGTCAGTGCTCAAAGCTTTCCCAAATTTGGCCTTTATATTATGTTTTAACTTTACCTTCTGTGACCCCTCAACATGTACCCTCTGTTTCAGCCTTTGTACACTCACTGTGGACAAATGAAAAAAAAAGAATACAAACAATGTTTATGTTTTGTAACGCAAATCTATAGCAAAGAAGTCTTAGAAATTAATGCCGACAGATACAATATGCAGATTTTCATTTTAACAGCTCATTTAGCTTTTTAAAAAAGCTTCCTGCATCCACTTTCACAGACACATACATGCATTCATAGAACCTATAGGCATCCATGGCTTTGATCATGGTTTAGAAGGAAACCTGAGCCTGTCCAGTGTAGGTCTTAATCCAATGACATCAGACAGGTGTCATATAACTTGTATTGATTTGAGCCTATCATCATTCAGAAATATCCTAGAATGTAAATGTCTCTGACACTTAACTTGATAGAAACCCTGTTTATTCCTCATACAAGGTGAGACTTTGAGGAACATAATATAATTGGGCAGATTTGGCCACCTTTCAAAAAGGACCTCACACAATGTAACTTTGTTAGCATAAGAGACTAGGAAACAGAGCTGAGACCAAACTCAAGGGCTTGAAGATCAGGTGTGGGTATTAAAATAAACAACTCTTAAGCAGAAGCTAATTAGAGAGGCTGATAACCACAGGCAAGAACTGGCTTGTCAGCTTTCTCTGCCACCTTACATGAACTTTGGCTAATTATAACATCATTTACATTGCAGTTTTAAAATTTCTCTGCCCTTGAAATTGCCAAGACAATTCCGAGACAACCATACAAAGTATGAAAATGGGAGAGACTCAATTCTAGGAATTACTACCCAAATTCTTAGTAAAAGCCAACCCTTAGCCTTGAATATTCCTCCCCTCAGTTAGTAAGACTTCAAAAGATCTGAAGCTACTTCCTCCCAGTGCAGCTGCTCTCTTTCCAGCCTGCCCACTCTCCTCCCTAAGAGCGTACTTTCATTTTCAATAAAAAGCTGTTGCTTGCCTGGCTTCCATGGCACATCCTGAAATTCTTTTCCCAACCAACACCAAGAATTTGGAAAAACTTCCACTTGGAGGCCAGTAACAATTTGAGCAATAAAGGGAATATATTGACTCAGACATAATTGCTTCCAAGTGTTCAAACACGGTCATTGGGACATTCCTCTGTATCTCAGCTCTTCATTTCTCCATGCTTCATTCCCTGGTACATTCTTTCCATACAGGAGCAAAGATGGTCACTAAGCTTAGCGAACCCAGTAAAAGGATGATGTCACTTTCCTAATCAATCAATAAACATCCTAGGGTAGGTTTTCATTGGCCCAGCTCAAGTCTCATGCTCCTTACTGAGCCAATCACTGTGCCAGTAATCAAGGATGTTTTGATTACCCAAGACTGTCTCATACTCCTGCTCCTTTCTGAGGCCAGAGGATGGGGTCAACCCCACTGAACTACATGGATGAGAATTGGGGAAGAGTGGTTCTCCACAGGAAAATCAAGATGCTGTTACCAGAAGAAGAAGGGAGAATAGATACAAAACAAACCATGGATAGCTTCTTGCATTCACAGACATGCCTATTACCTCTTACTGTAATGTCCTCATTAATGAGTCCCACAACTTCATATTCCAAAATTTAAGATGAATTTTGGAGATATGCATCAATAGTTTTAATATACATACACTTAAGCCAGCAATTCTATTTTTAGAAATAATAATCATAACAGCTATGCTATTAAGTGTTTTACTCTGTGGACAACACTGGCCTAAACAATTTGCATATATTATTTCATTTAATACAACGCAACCCTTGGATGCAAGTGATAGTGTCTCCATATTTGGGTTCAAGAAATTGAGCTTAGAGTGGTTAAGTAATGTATACAAATTTGCATAGCTAATAAGAGGCAGAGCCAAAATTCAGCCTTCAAAGTCTTAACCACTATTAGTTACTTCTCTCCAAAGTTTCCATGGTAATGCAGTCTTTGGGACTTATTCTAAGAAAAAAAAAAAAATACTACTGGTGAGAAAAGATGTATGTCCCAGGATGTTATTTATAAGTATTTGTCCACACAATTCAAGTGCGAAATAAAGTATGAATAAATTATGTCAACCTACATATGTCCCCTCATTATCAGTAAATACATACTAAGTTCCTACTTTATAAAATGATAAAAGATTAATGACTTTTTCTGGAAGGCTGTGAAATTACAAGTTTGTTCAAACCAGCTGCCTAAGATACAAAAGCATCCACAGTCAAGGTTCATCGAACACAATAGGGCCTTGTGCATTGTTTCAAATCTATCAGGATGTCAGTTTATCACTTAAGAAAAATTGAATACTTAATCTGTATAACCACTCAAAATAAATCTTTATACGTATTTGCTGTCTACTATCAGGCCAAAGGAGCGTTAGGCTAAATTATTCAACCTTGATGCTCAACACTAGAACATTCCATCAAATGGGAAAGTGAATGGCCTGAGAGCCCAGAGAGATGATGATTTTAACCATCAGACCTAACGTGAGAAGCTTCCTTTGGAGTCAGAAAGCCACACTGTGCCATAATCCCCAACTCAGGGCAAGAGAGGCAGCAGGACGGCAGCAGGCCCAAAGCTAATCAGACATCTGGACAAGCAGCCCTGCTGGCCCAGGCCTCTGACATGCTGCTTTGACTGGGTAGGGAGAAAGGGACACTAAAAGTGTTTATGTCACCAATTCATTATTGTCACTTTTTTAAAAAGATGAATATTAATGTAAACAAGGTCGAGTTCTTACTGAACCTCAGATTTGGTTCTTTTTATCTTTTTAACCTCTTTTAATACATAGAAAGGTTGATTAGTTTATAATCAGGCTCTATTTCATCATCCTCCATTTCTCATTACCTCCGGGAATGTGTCCTCAGCACATACAGCCCGAAAACCCCACTCCTGGAAAGCTCACAAAGGAGAAGCTCATTTGCACAAACGTAATGATTTAGTCCAGTTCACTTTTAATTTGCATAATCTCCCTTCCTTTCCCCCTTCATAACAGTTTTTGACATTTTTTTCTCCAAATGACATGGGTTGGGAGAAAAAATTAAGCAAGCATCAAAGTTCTGGTTCCTGTGTTCTCAGCTATTACATTAATCTTCAAGATTTTCTCTCCTGTTTATTAAAAATCAGTGACTCATCCAACTTTACACACAAATCCATATCGAAGTTAATTAGAATCTCGGTAGTCTAATGTTTGTCTCTTCCTTTATTAATTCCTGGAAGCTTGAAGCAAGGCTCTGTGCATGGATTGTGGAAGAAAGAAAAAGAGAAGCCAAGAGACGTGACCTGCTGGTGATTAACCAGCAGTGTTTGCATGGCGGTTTCAGAATTGTGCCAAATCCCCCTTGGTGCAAGGAAGTACCAAAGCTCGAAGCAGCCCAGCTGATGGTCAGGTCCACCTCCTCTGGAGGTGAGATTGGCCCTGACCCTACCTGAAGGAGGTGGGATGGAGAATAGAACCCAGCTTGCTGACTTCTTTTTCTGTTCCTCCTCCATAATCGGGAAAAGTAGCCAAATTATTCTTATAAATTGACTTTCTCTCCTTTCTTCCTAAAAAGGTTTTCAAAAAAATATCATTTTTGCAAAACTTCTACTGGAAGAAGGAAAAAAAAAAGCTTAGGAAGTAACCTGGGTTCAAGGTGGAAATTATCATGCGGCAAGACATTGTTACATTCGGTTTTCTCAAAGTGTACCTGGACACAAATGTAAACTTAGTACATTAGGACGAGATTGGGTATAATACACTTATTAGTGAGGAACTGACATGAACAGCTTCAGCACCAAGGATTTTATTGCATATTGATTTTGCTTTAGGAGGTTTGTGTGGAAATCGCATAAAACAAACTTAGAAAACTAATTTTCTTTCCCAAACTGCTCTTGAAAAGTGTTGGAGAATCTTCTAATGAATTTTCTTATTTTAAAACATTAGTTGCATTGATAAGATTCTAAAATCTAAAAAAAAAAA
>RJWJ010046575.1:0-11305 GCA_004363605.1 Indri indri | reverse complement strand
AAGAGCGAGACCCCGTCTCTACCAAAAATAGAAAGAAATTAATTGGACAGCTAAAAATATATATAGAAAAAATTAGCCGGGCATGGTGGCGCATGCCTGTAGTCCCAGCTACTCGGGAGGCTGAGGCAGTAGGATTGCTTGAGCCCAGGAGTTTGAGGTTGCTGTGAGCTAGGCTGACGCCACGGCACTCGCCCCAGGCCGGAGAGTGAGACTCTGTCTCAAAAAAAATAAATAAATAAAATAAAATAAAATAAAATAAAATAAAATAAAGCAACAATAAAATTTGCCATATCAAATGATCCTCCTGCCTTAGCCTCCCAAAGTGCTGGGATTACAGGTGTGAGCCACCACATTTGGCTTATTTTACTTTCTTGTCTTTCATGTGTTCACTGGAGTAGTACTTTTAATTTCCTTCAAAAACTTTCCTTTGCATTCACAACTTGTCTAATTATTTGACACAAGAGGCCTAGCTTTTGTCCTGTCTCAGCTTTCAAAATGCCTTCCTCGCTAAACTTAATCATTTCTAGCTTTTGAGTTAAAGTGAGAGACGTGCCGCTCTTCCTTTTACTTGAACACTTAGAGGACCTTGTAGGGTTATTAACTGGCCTAATTCCAATATTGTTGTGTCCCAGGAAATAGGGAGGCCCTAGGACAGGGAGAGAGACAGGGGAGTGGCAGGTGGGTGGAGCAGTCAAAACATAAACATTTACCTACTAAGTTTGCTGTCTTATGTGGGTGCTATTTATTGCACCCCAAAACCATTACAATAGGAACATCCAAGATCGCTGACCGTAGATCAGTCTAAAAGATATAATAATAATCAAAATGTTTGGAATATTGTGAGAATTATAAAAATATGACACAAAAACATGAAGTAAGCACATGCCATTAGAAAAATGATGCCAATGGACTTGCTTGATGCGGGGTTGCCACAAACTTTCAATTCATAAAATACACGATATCTGCAAAGTGCAATCAAGTGAAGCTCAATTAAGTGAGGTTTGTCTGTGCATGGTGAGCATCCATGGAGTAAAGAGGACATTGCAGGAGACAAACCACAAGTGATTTTGATCAGCATGAACCTTAGACACATACAGTAATATGAAGCCATATGATCTTAAAATTGTCCTTAACTTCTCTGTGCCTCAGTTTCCTGGTGTATAAAGATATGGTAACACTATTCACCTTGCCAGGCTGACTGCAAGGATTGAGACAAGGCATGTATGTAAAGCGCCTCACACACTGCCCAGCTTATAGTATGAAATAAGTAAATGGTTGTTAGTATTACTACTACAGCCCAGTGCTCCAGGTGAATACAAAGAGGTGATTATCAAAAGTAAAAAGAAATCTAGGGTCGCCAACAATGATAAATGCTGTGATTGCGAAATGAAAATATCTTACCTTTATTATTTCTTAAAGCAAAGATCCAAAAAACACAAAGGTGTGTGTTATTTCCCATATCAATTGAACACACTTTTGCCCCAGTCCAGGAATTCACTGGAAGCTGCGCTGAGGAGGGTAATGAGGTTACTAAAGAGGGAAAAATTGAAAAGCACAAAAACCTCGCTGACCTAGAAAGTGAAATGTTTGAAAGTGGTTTTGTCAAATTAGGGTAGATATCATTCTCATTTCTGGTTCTTGTTTGAAAGGGAAGCCAATAAAATTGCCTTAAAGAGGAAAATTGTCCCAGCGAATGGTTCCAGCCTTCTAAATCTAACATGTAACAATGTGATAACATACTGTCTCTATTTGCTGAAGTCTAGGCAAATGCTACTGCTGCTACAGCTGGAAAAGATCAGCAGCGAAAATGGAAAGACAATTCTGGATAAATACTACCCTGGGAATATGTTCAGTACTCTAGATAAAATTGTCTCTGCCTCAATTTGCAGCTAGCTTGCCAGACATGTTTTTTGTTATGAAGAGTATAACTCACTCTAGAAAAAGATGGTGTAAGAATGGCTCAGAGGACTGTAAGCCAATGGACTGCAGGAATTTCATAGAGCCCCACTGTGAGGTTTCTGGAACCAGGAAACAACTGGTTATGGGAAGATCCAGGCAGTCTGGAGAGACATGTGAGATGCCTTTCCTCATTGCAAATTGCTGCGCCGCCCCATGCAGATGAGTACGTATTATCTCTGGTCTCAGCTAGGTTAAGCTCTGAGAATTTACTTAGCAACCTGAGCCACAAAAAATGGAAAATCTGATAGGAGCGGCCAGGCAAAGCAGAATGTTCTGCATTTCTTATTCCTGGCTACCTTCCCCTGTGTTGTCACCTAATGAGGGGAAAGGAAAGAGCAAAGGGTTTGCAACATGGAGCCTGCCAAGCAAACCACAGAGGCACTCTTTTAGCAAAGAGGCATCCTTTGTTTTCACGATGTTGAAAGACATCGTTAGAACAAATCTCTAAACACTTGGAAGCAAGAATTATATTTCACTTAGAATTTTATTTCCAGGGCTCATTACTCTGCCTAGAACCAAGAAATACTCAGCAGATGTAGACTGAATGGACATATGAATGCAAGACACACATTTGATAAGACAGTCAAATCTAAGTTGCCTCCCAAATTGGTCAGGATCAGGTATTTTCAGCGCTCATCAGTATGGCCAGACAAAATCGGGAATACATCTTTATTTCTTATACCAAAGAGGCTGCCGTTGGAACTGGAGGGAACACAATAATGAAAGGTGAGAATGTTCCTTCTGCATCTGATGTCTTGGATTTGTGCTGAGCTTTGAGAAAAAGAACTAGGATTCATTTACTCATTTATTCAAAAAATGGGCTTTACTCTTACTGACTCCATCATCTCTGTGAAATCCCTAGTGGTGTTCAGAATGGGAAAATTTGGGAGAATTAAAGCCTATCCAACATCTGCAATTCCAAAGGGAATGAGTTCCTTTAAGACTCGGTGGGTTGGGGCAGGTAGCTCTTGATTCCATGCAGGCTTTTTGTGTTGCTCATGTAATGAGCAAAGGCCACTACAGTGTGCTAAGCTCTAGTACAGGAGGGAGAGCCTGGGGACTGGCCTTGCAATCTCTGCTTATTTTGACCTAATCCCTTGCCTCTCTGGTTATTCTCAGTCCTTTCTTTCCTGTTTCTCCTTTGATACCAACCAGGCTCCCAATCTCTAACCTGAGCCTTGCAGGGACTTGGGTGTGCCCACGAGGGATGGCCAGAGGACTTCTCTTGCCTCTCGAGTTTTCCCTGGCCTTGGCAGTAACACAGTCCGGGCTGCCGGAGCAAACTGCTCTAGGCCACAACCACCCCCCACCCTCACCCATATACACACTCACTCGGCCAAGCCATGGGCTTGCCTGGGAAAACTGCTCTATGCCACCCCCACTTGGCCAACCCATGATAGCTCTGGAAACTATGATGTCTACATTTCAAATTCATGTTGGCTCTTGGCCCATTGAATGGTCATGTGCTAAATATGAGTAAATAATATCAGGTTTAGCTACTAATTGGTAAGGCCAACATGTACTTTTATAGTCCCTTTTATTCAATAATGCCATTACTAACAATTACTTTAAAATTTTTATTATGGAAAATGTCAAACGTATATAAAAGTAGAATGGAATAATGAACTAGCGTGCACCCATCAGGCAGCTTCACAATTACTTCTGAAGTTTGTGACTATAAAAATAGTTGCATAACCAGCAAATCTCTTCAATACTGCACATTTTTGCCTAAAGCTGTATTTGCAACGTGGCAGTTTTGGCAGCCGTGCCTTTTAAGACCATATCCTGCCTGGCTCAGTAATGACAGACCATTCCTCCCAGCCAACTTCGTCTAAACTGCTTAAGCAAATCTACCCGAGATATTATGTGTTCGCTCTCTTTCTTAAAAATAGAAGGTGATTTAAAAGATCATAAAAATGTTCATTCATCAGGACAGTCCATACAGACCTGTTTCTGTCTGTGATAACAATTTGGCAGGAGAGCATGTTTACTGTCTCTGATCTCAACCACAAAAAGGCCAGCAAGGTAACATAAACCATCCCAGCCTCCCTTAATAATTAATTGCACAGTCCATCCATGAGTTTATTTAAACATTTTTGAAGCTGTTTCTATTTCCAGCCTGTACCAGTTCTGAACAAGCCTAGTAAAGGCCATGGAGATAACAGGGTAGAATCACAGGGTGATGGGGCGGATAATGTAACACACATACATGCATTTCACTTTACTAGACACCACTGGGTTAAATGGACCCTGAAGCCAAGCAGTAGAATTAGCAGTTAAACCAGTAAAGCTTTTTCTTAATTACTAAAGAGTTTATCACGTAAACCAATAAATCCTCACACAGTCAAAGGTGAGTGCATTTCTAAAAAACTAAAGTTACTTTAAGGTGTATTATAACCCACAGTGCAATCTAGACTTGTGGAGATAAGGTATGTGTGTATAAGAGCTCTTCCTATCCTATCTCCAATAACCTTAGTACAAACATTTATCTTTATTAAGGTGAAGATGAATATTATGTGTGTATGTGTATGTACGTGTGTGTATAAAACACATATGCAATTGTTGTTGTTGTTGTTTTTGTTGCCTCTTGAGGTTGAATATAATTCTGAAGGTGATGAATTTGCATTTCCAAACAAGCATCTTGGTTTTACTAAGGAATTTAGCAAATATAATATTAACTTGCATTTGGAGAAATACACCGTTGCGCTGCTGGTGGGAATGTAAATTGGTGTGATCTCCTTGGTAGTAACATGGCATGAAAATCGTTCTGACCCTTTCACTCACTAATTCCCAGATATTACACAAACAATTAAACCTTTAACAGTGCCTCAGAAGCTGCCCTGCATCCCTTTGTCTGCTCTTTCCCTTTCCTAATACATCGTCTACTCATCTTTAGTAGGATGGGTCGCAAGTGAGTGGAATGTCAGGAGATAAAACTGGGTGACTACAGGCATAGTTCAGTATATCTACATCCAAGAAAAAAAGGTTCAAAGAGCACACCATATTGACAACAAATTCTAAGAAACGCCATATATATAAAGGACGAACACTTATGTATTCTGTGTAATCAATCACGTTTTGAACTAACTTGAATTATGTCGGTTAGAAAAAGTATAATATGAAAATACTAATAGAGTCTCACTTTAAGGACAAATTTTATATAATACAAATTCCTCCAAATTAGAAATTTATTTATCGTAACCTATGTTTGTGCCATTGCCGCTTAACAGCACTATTTTTGTGGATATGTCAAAGTAACTGCCATCGTCAACAGGTTTCATCTTGAATCATGTGAATTTGAATGAGATACAAAAGCATCCCTTGAACCAGTGGCCCCCAACCTTTTTGGCCACCAGTTTCATGGAAGATAATTTTTCCACAGGGCGGGGGGATGGTTTGGGGATGATTCAAGTGCATTACATTTATTGTGCAGTCAAACCTCTCTGCTAATGATAATCTGTATTTGCAGCCACTCCCCAGAGATAGCATCACCACTCAGCTCCACCTCAGATCATCAGGCATCAGATTCTCATAAGGAGCGAGCAACCTAGGTCCCTTGTATGCACAGTTTACAGTAGGGTTCACACTCTTGTGAGAATCTAATGCCCCTGCTGATCTGACAGGAGGCAGAGCTTATGTGGTGATGCGAGGGATGGGGAGTGGCCGTAAATACACGCGAAGCATCACTTACTTGCCCATCACTCATCTCCTGCTGTGCAGCCCAGTACCTAACATGCTGCAGACTGGTACCGGTCTAGAGCACAGGGGTTGGGAACCACAGCCTTGAACCAAATGCAAAGTTTTGTGTTGCTAACAGATTCTTGTACTTGAACAGTGCTTGGTTTTCTTAGGTGACTCAATGAATTTGTCTCCCGGAAGCTCAAGCATTTCCTTAGTGGCCAGAGGGGCATTGACTGTCTATCTGTCCAAGTGTTAATCAAGGCACAATCAGTTAAGCAGAAGACAAGTCAATTGGGTGATGAGGAAGGTCAGTTTTGCAGCTTAATCACAAAGGGAAGTTTGACTTTGCAGCTGCCAAGTGTATTCTAGGACTGGGATGCTATGCCCCAAGGGAAAGAAGAACGGAGGGCTGTCCTCCTTTGTCCACTCTGGGAGACTTGCTGTGACCTGTATAATCATGGGATGATGGTATGCTGTAAAACATTGGCTCTCTCCTGTTATTGGAGGGTCCTTGCATGTGCTGTTCCCTTTGCCTAGAATGCTCTCACCTCCTAGGCAAATTCCTCCTCACCCTACAGATCTCAGCTCTTCCCCAGGGAAGCCACTCTCAGTCTTGGCTAGGATTCTTTAGGCATGCACAGAACCCAGGTTATATTATACAATTTATGTTGTCTATAAATTACTTGTAAATACTTCAGCATACACCGTGTGTTTCTCTTGATCTCCATCTTGGGAACATTTAATTCATAGTCGAAGGACCTTAGTCTAAAATACACACTCAAGGTGTGATAAGTTACCATTTAAAAACTAATTGGAAATCTACACTCAGGGCAGCTACACAAAGCTCAACTGTCTTTATCTCTAATCCACCAATTTAATAATCATCAAATTGTCTTTTTAAAATAATTTTTCATTAATTTAGTGAGTGGCATTTTAAACAATGTGGACTGGCTGGAAATCTAGCATATATTCTCTTGCCTTCACAAAAATAGGGTTAAGAATGGAGGACGGCCAGCAGCACAAACTCTTCAGAAGGATGCCTTAGGTTTAGGAATCCATCTGGTTCTGAGTCCAGATGCTTACAGAGGATGCTGACACCTGGATCCTGCTGCCAGAATATTGTCACATTCATTTCAAGTGAACCCTTTCTGCCATGTGCTTTGTCAGAGCATTAAGCATTGCTGCTTGATATGGTGTGGAGACAGCAGCATCAGCAATCCCTGGGAGGTGGCTAGAAATGCCAAATCTCAGGCCCCACCCCAGACAGACCACATTTCGACAAGACTCCCAGTGATTTCTATGCATGCTGGCATTTGAGAAGCACTGCCTACATTTAACAACTGAAGGCTGGGACTTCATGGGGTTTACAGACCAGGTTGTTGGAATGCATTTTAGTTTTCTTTTTGGATGCCAGTCTGCTGATAACCTTTCATGTGACAGAATTCCACTGGAGGCTTACTGTCACTGTAACTGACACCCGGTGGTGAGGAGGTAAGTGGGGAGAACTGTGGACCTCTCCAACCTTAATTATTGGAGTGCACCTCTATCTACCATAAATCACGTTATCATTGTGAACTAGCAATTGGCTTAGGTCAGTTTGCAACCCTTTCTTTTTCCAGCTTGTCCTTGCTTGTAATTTTACATTCATTCTGTGCTTATGGGGTGAATACATGTCTCCCTCAGCATAAGGTAGGCTCTAAGAGGGCAGACACAGGTTTTATTTTGTCTTTCTTTTGCCTCTCTGGTTAGGCATGTAGCACTGTTCCTAGTAGACACACAATAAATATTTAAATATTGTTAAATGAAGGTTTGTGATTTTCTGAGCAGGCAGGGGAAATGCAGTTAAGCTTTTGTTAGCTTTAGAACTTTGAACCAACTCTTGGTTGCTGAATAAATAACTTCCATTGTGATTTGCCCCTCAAAATGCAAGATCTTATCTTGTGTTCTTCTAGTGTCACTGCTATGAAGTCCAGGATATGAAGAATTAATTATGAAAGTTTTTTTCTTTCTTTTTTTGTTTGCTTATCTTTTTTGTTTTTAGTTTTTTTTTTTTCCCTTGGTTGGAGCTTGCTAATCAGGTACGTACCAGTTTAATAATCATGGAATGCATAACTACAGTGTTAAAAGGAGCATTGACAAATTATTTAATGACTTCAGTACTTTGTTCTGGGCTCAAGGTGGCCGACAGCCATTTTATCAGAAGGAGCAAAACCAGCCAGTGGTGACATACATATGCCTTCTCCAAAACCCAGTTTGTAAAATAGAAGCTCTGATCAGAAATATGTAATCAATGTAAGCTTATTTTATGCAAATTATACCCTATTAAGGAAGCTTGTGAACAAAATCTCTGAAAACAAGATTCTGCAGGGGTTTTTTGGCACCGCCATGATAGACAGTACTAAATGCCAGCAGACTTGCATATTTAAAATATTTAATGATGGGGAGAAAATATAAAATTAATTATCTTGGTGAGAAAAAAACCTGTCAGACAGATAATTTATTAAAAACTATTTTGGAAAATTGTTACATAAAACATTTCTAAATATGAGAAATTGATCTATCTAATAATAGGTATTGGAACTATACCAAAGTGGTGCCAAATTAAGATTTATGTGGAACTCCAATCCAAACAGTAGATGAAATAAAACATATCTATAATACACAATTGACCACTCATGGCAATCTCAGGCCATACGAATAGCTTGCCGGCTCTTGTTTGCAGCTCCTAATATCTTATATGAGTGTTATTTAAGGGAAGGAAGGTACTTTTAATGTTCTAGCCATGGCTGCAAAAGATACTTTTCAAAAGAGTGTGCCCTGGATCATATGGTTTATTTCAATATAGTTCTTAGAGGACCACCTTCATCATTGTTCTTTTTTTAGCACTGTAGATTTCTTCCTATTTTCAAAACCACACGCATAAGAAAAGAAATATGCCGGAAAGAAATCCATACACCATAGTAATATGTGGATGAAGTGATTGAAATGGTTAAGTAATACTATATATTAAAACATAACATTTTTCTTAGACTTTCAACCTCATGTAGGGAACTTACCATTTGAAAAGGACGAAACTAGAAGATTTTATTGATTGGAATATTTATGCACCTAGATCCCTGAAATGGAAAGGCACACACTTTATTGCCCTGCTGCTATAACTCAAAACTGTTGAATAGATTTAGTATTTTTTAAGTGAATTAAAACCAGACATGGGCAATTTAAACTCCAAAGCCGGTGGTTTCAATAAGGAATGAGGAGAATAAAATGGTGATGATGGAAAGTTTTTGCCCAGTAATAGGTGTGTGCTCTTACTCTGAAAGAAAGAGGATGTGAAGATGGAAGTGTGATTTAGACCAAGGATGGAGAAAGCAAGCAAAGCCAAAAGGTGTAGAGCAGAAAAGGGAAGTTTCAGCTTCCTAGAGCCCAGGTCTTTCTTTTCTTTAAGTGGAGGCCACTCAGAGCACACAGAGCACTTCCTGGGGCCTGGGGTGGAAGAGACTACCTTTGTCACCATCCCCTAAACTGGCTATTTCTGAGTTTGCATATGCCATAACCAAAGAAAGGACACTCTAGCCCCTTCACCCAGTTTTAGTTGCCTGAGTAGGAGAAGCGGGGAGTTTCACAGCTACGCACACTAAAGAACTGGAAAGGAAGCTAGTCTCACTCTGTCTGCCCTTCCTCCCCACCACCCCCTTGCATATTTCCATTCTTACTTCCCAGGAGAGCACCTCTGTTCTTTTGGGATATTGCAAATAAGTGTTTCAGAACTTTCCAAAAGAATATCCACTCTGTAACTTGTAAATTCCTTTCATGATAGCAGAGTGGTCTTAAAGAAAGAGGACCTAGTTTTTAACCTTATCCATTTAGCTTAAACAATTAATTTGATAAATGTTTGTATATTTATAAATATAAATATTTGTCTTGCTTTTTATGTGCAAGACGAGATAAATGCAGAGCTTACTAAAACGGCAATAATAAAGATGGCAAGGAGCTTAAAGGAGAGAAAACTCGTAAATGATTACAGCACTATGAGATGTTTGCAAGCGCACACTAGATCACAGGTGATACTGAGAAGAAAATGATCCTGTTGGCTTGGGTCAAGAGGAGAGGCTTCTATCAGGAAGGGACAGCTGAGAAAGGACATTAGCAAGTCTCTGCACCACACTCTCTTTTGGATCTCTCTTTCTCCACTGTTTTTCAGTCTTGATTCTTTTACCTTTTTCCTTTCCTCTCATACTTCTTTCTCTTCAAAGCTTTGGGTTAATATTAATTATTCGTACCATCTCTAAGATTGTAAAAATATATCTTCCTTTTCTTACCTGTTGACTTATTTCATCATATATAAGCATATATATAATTTTACAGAAAAACAAAATGCAATCAGACAGTGTGTGTGTGTGTGTGTGTGTGTGTGTGTGTGTGTGTGCGTGTGTGTACTTTCGTTCATTTTACAGCACTTTTGTCCCTCCCAGTTTTTGCTTGGCCCTCCTAACTCTGTAGCTAATTCCTATTGACAACTTTCAATGCCGTCCTAGAGTTTCCTTATGATCACATGACCACACACACACACACACACACGCGCGGGACATGCATACACATATATACATATCTATAAGGTTGTTTCCTCATTGCTTGTTTTACAAACACAAGATTATGTTATGAACACTTTTCTATATCTTGTCTTTCTCATTCAAAAGTATTCATAGGAATTTCTCTGTCCATTAGCAGAGTTCCAACTCATTCTTTTTATGGCTATATAATATTCTGTGGTGTGAACACAGGGAATTTGACAATCATTCCCACAAAAAGCTGGAACTTTACCTCCAGGTTTGTGCTGCAATAGGTGTTGATGTTCATATATCCTTACAAGTTTTTATTTCTTGGTTATAGATTCCAGCAATGGGATTGTTAGATCAACACACACACACACACACACACACACACACACACACACACACAAACACACACAGACTCTCAATTTTAATAGACATTGTCAGGTAGGCTCCTTTCGAAAAATGTTTTAATTCACACCACCAATGTGTGAGAAAATATTCTTTCTATATCCCTGTCAGCAACAGATGTTTACACGTTTTTTTCAATCTTTATGCATTGCTTGCTTCTTTTATGAATCTATTTAAATATTTAAATATGCAAAACATTTATATGATTCCAAAGTCAAAGCTATATAACCAACTATATTCAGAGAAGTCTTATTTCCATCACTGTCTTCTCTGACCTTCAACTTAGGTAATAATTTTTATTCATTTTTAGTTTGTTCTTTAATATTTCTTTTTTCAAATATACTTAATTACATTTACATTTATACATTTAACCCCTTTTCTTACACAAAAGCTCCGTGTCACATATATTTTTCTGTAATTAGCTCTTGTCACTTAAAAATATATCCTGGTTCTCAAACCACATGCATGAACAAAGACCTTTCTCATTTTTTTATAGCTACACAATATTATATGAATGTACCATGTGTTATTCAACCAGTCTCAAATTGATGAACATTGGGGTTGATTTCAATCTTTTACTAGTCTAAAAAATGTCACAGTGAATAATCTTGAGCATAAGTCATTTCATATTTTTCCAGTGTATTTTTAGGCTAGATTCCTAGAAGTGAGATTGCCATGAAAAGGCTAAATGCATATATATATAT
>RJWJ010046574.1:0-11297 GCA_004363605.1 Indri indri | reverse complement strand
CTTCAGGTTTCAGAAACGCCACTTGCTGAGTCTGCAAAACTCCGATAATTTCTTCAGCCTTCAAATGGCCCTAAGAACAAGCCTTCCCTCCGGCAATATCCACCCTAATTCAGCAAGCTACAGCTGACTGAGGGAGTCCTGAACAGCAGTGGACCACCAGGGGGAGAGATGGCTTTCTCCACACCTTCTGGAGATGTTATCCAGAAGAGACCTTGGGATTGGATTTGCTCCCTGCCGCTGGGTGAGCATCCCAGTCCCTCCACCAAGGACTCTCTCAGAGCCACCAGGGAAGTGAGAGGAACCTGCCCAGTGCCCTTGTCCCCCTGAGTTCTGAGGGAGCCAGGAGCTATCCCTGTATTGTATTGAGCTTTGGAGTGGGGTGTGCTGGTGGGCAGACCTTCAAATGGGCCCTTTGGGATTTGGGAAATTTTCGCAGGATTTGTCCTTGAGTTTGTGGTATAAAGAAGGTAGAGGAGAAAGTGGCCTGAAATGAGTGTTTCTTCCTTCTCCACCTGCTCAGGCGAGGCGGTGGCCTTGAAGGTAGCCCAGGGCCCACAGTAGCCCCTGCATATCCGCCCAGGCTCCGTAGTCAAGATCCAAGAGGGGAAAAGGTGGAATAGCTTGCTTTGATTTACTTACTGTCTTAGAGATGGTTCCACTTTGGCAAATGCATGTCTGGGTCATTTTTGGCTACATTGTGAGCCATCATGAGTGTAATATTCAACAAGCACTCTGCAGATGAACGCTTAGGCTATTCTCTGCCTTTTGCTCTGCAAACAAAGCTAAGTGACTTTATTCATACATATGATTTTGCCCACTTTAGGTATCACTTGCAGAATAAATTCCTAGAAATGGGGTTGCTGCCTCAAAGAATACCTTTTATTATTATTATTTTTAAAAGAATTTCTAGGTCCCCTTGTAATAAACTGGAGCAACCTTATTTTTCCCCCAGCAAGCAAATCTACTCTCTTGGGTCTTGGTACCACTTCTTGAGGGGCCACTGAAATCCTTTGAGAGGCTACAGCCCAATGGTGTTCGTTCTCTCAGCTGTGGCAGTCTGTCTTGGGTGTGAGCTCAGGCTCCTATAGGCTGATGATTTAGGAGAAAGTCTAGTTGTTGGAAAGCACCAGAGGTAGCAAAACCGAGACGGGGTCTTGTCATTCAGAATGAGGCTGTCCCCTCTAAATGTGTTTACAGACCACCACCTACTTGACAAAAGAGATAGAGGATCTTTGGCCTTTAGGAAGTCTGCAATCCGAGGGTCTGGAAGGGAGAGAGAGTAGGCTGGTCATCGTAGTGGGAACTGGCAAGAGCAGGACTGACGTACCTGTCATTTGTCTTTGGTTTTGGGGCAGAGCTGATGTGAGGTATGTTAAAGGGACAGTAGTGCTTCTGGGGAGAAGCTTGATTCAACCCCTTGGGGACCTTGGGACTGGTGTAGCCCAACATTCTATGGGGCTTTTGGAACCCCATTGCTGGCATCTGCCAACTCTGGAGAGCAAGAGTCCTGCTACTTTCTGCAGTAAGTATGGAGCTCTCAGCATTACCAGGTTTGGGGTGAGTTTCATGGTGTGTGTTCTCTTCTGAGGTGGTCCCTCCTAAAGAAACAGGAAACCAGCAAAAAAAGAAGAATCCCCACCACCTTCCAGGTCCTTCGCTGAGTACTTCGCAATATGTTATTGAACCTAAGGAAGTAGGGATTGTCTCTGTTTTAGAGAGGAGAACACCCAGGCTCAGAGGGGTTAAGTAGCCTGTCCACCATTATATAGCCAGTAAGGACAGAGCCCCGGAGCCCATGTCATCCCCTTCCTCTATCCTGGCCCCAGGGAGCCCAGCCCACTTAGAATCTTGGTCTTAGAGTAGTACGGCTGGAAGAAGCCTTGGCAAAGCTGAAGAATGAAAACTGCCACTGCCTGGAGACAAGTCTCTGCCCTTCCTGCTCTATGGGTAGTGGGTAAGGAGGCTTTCAACCATGTCACCCAGCAGATAAGGGCCCAGGCTCAGATCGGGCCTGGCTTCAGAACCCCAGCACTGCCACTTGCTAGCCGAATGACCTTGAACAAGTCATTTCCTGTCTCCCACCCATTTCCTCTGCTGTAAAATGGGCATAACAGTCCCTGCACCCAGGGTAGTAACGAGGATTAGACGTGAGGCATTGCTGTCTGTAGCATGTTCAGCCCGGCGCCTGACATGCACTCAGCACCTGGGGGCCAGCTCTGATGAGGCCCGGGTGCGCTCTTGCTAGTGGGTCTGTGAGTGTCCCAGAAGAGGTGGCCTGAGCCAGCTTCCAGCCCTTACAGGTGTTGGGTGGCAAGCAGGATGTTCCTTATAGGCATGTTGGCAAGCTATCCGGGAGGGCTGAGGCCTACCAGGAGTGTTGGCTTTGTCTCTTCCGCCCCTCCCCCTCCCCATGCTCCCGTGCCTTGGCACCCAGGCCCGCGCCTGCGGGCAGTTGCGCTTTCACCCACTCCCATGCCATGCGCTCTCCAGGCTGCCTTCGCAGGGCCCGGCCTCCCGATTCCATTACTGCTCCTGACAATTCTAGTGGGTTCAGAGATCTTTAGATTTTTTTAACTTGTGTTATTGTTGTAGTAGCCTATAGTAAAATGTCGAGCAATACAGAACATAAAATAAAACTCTCCCTCCCCTCCTTGGGTCCCTAGTTCTAGCACCTGGAGGTATCCACTGTTATATTTCTCCTTGAAATTTCCTATACATATTCAAGGGTATATATGATTTTTTTTAACCAAAATAGGATCATATTATACATATAGTAGTGCAGTTTGCTTTTTTTGATAACATATCATAGACATCTTTATCAGCAGCCGTGGACCTAGTCTTAAAGGCTGTGTAGTATTCCATTGTCTAGGTGGAACATAATTGCTTAACCATTCTTTTCTTGGTGGACGTTTAGATTTTTTTCTTATCGGGCGTGTGTGTGTTTTGATTTTTGTGATTTTGTTTTTCGCTGCTACACATGGTTCCACAGGGACCGTTGTTGAGCATGTTTATCTTTGTGAACTTCTATGAGTGTGTCGGTAGGATAAATCCCCAGACCTGGAATTGCTGGGCCTGAGACACATGCATTTTCTTTTTCTTTGTTGGCTGTGGTTTCACACCTGTCTTCTGCATACCTTCTGGGCCTGTGCAGGGCGTGGGGGGCCAAAGGTGGACGAGACCCCTCTTGAGACACACCCAAGCGGACAGGTAGTGAGCGTGCTCTCTCCAGTGTGTGCGCAGTGTCTGTTGTGGTGGCTCCTGGCCCCCATGCTCAGCCGTGTCTGGCTCTCCGTGGTCGAGCAGGTGAGGCCCTCATGTGGGCCACCTGTCTGAACGGCTAGCTGAGGGGCAAAGCCTGCCGTCTGCCTCTCATCACGCCAGGCAGCTTCTTGACCCTCTGAGCAGCCATAGCCAGTGGCATTTGGTAAAACTTCAGAAAGTGAACTGTATTATTCCCTGTCAAAGTAGCGAAACTGAATTTTTTTTGTGGAGGCTGTTATGGAAAGGCAGTTTGCTGGCCCCAGTCCAGATTGCCTCTCTCACAGGATGACTGGGGTGATTTTTGCTGTTGAAAACAGTATAAAGAGACAGAATCACACCTGGGCTGGCCTGGGCTTTCCCGTCTGTCACTCTGGAAATCTGCGCTAGAAGGAAGGAAACGTAACATTTCTAAGCGTCTAGTGCCTCCTACACACTGGCTCCCGGCTGTCCTTGGGAACCCTCGTCAGGGACGGTACTGTCCCTTTCCTCTAGGTGGGGGGACGACAGAGCAGAGAAGCACATGTCCAAGTGATGCAGTGGTCAGAATGGTGGCTGTCACACTCAGCCAGTCATTTTTAGTTGCTTGCTGCTTTTTCCTTGCCTGATTTGAGCTATCGTGGTGGCAAAAATTTAAACTCCACACAGGACCCCATGGCAAGCCTTGCTCCCAGGCTGACTCACTGCACAAAGCATAACTGATTGTTTGAGCTGAGGGGCCTCTTAGTCACGTGCTATGCCAGGATCTCCCTTGTTGTAATCGGCTCTTCTACTTTGAGCCAGAGCAGGCTGGTATGACGGGGAGAGCTGTCAGTGACTCAGTCTGCTGTCACTGCACATGGCAGAATGCCCCCTGCAGACCCAAGGGGCCACCACAAATGTCTCCCAAGCCAGTGTGCTTGGCTGCTTCCCCAGGCTACTCCTCAGGATGGGGGATGCCAGGCCAGCATAGCCCTGAAAGAGCTGAGTCTGTCCCTTACTCCTCCAACACCCACACACGGTGACGGATTATTTGTTGTCACATCAGCTGCTTCCGGAGGCCCTTGGGAGGGGAGAGCTGGGGCAGGGCTGGTGACGATGCTCTGGATTCTGCTGTGGTGGCTGTCAGAGTGACTGCCTGTGAAGCCCTTTGCCCCAGGAGCAGCCAGCCTGGTTCAGGGTGCAGGGATTGGCTTCTTCCTCCCTTTGTCTTGTCCCCAAAGCAACCTGCAGAGAGCTTCTCTCCACCTCTGTGTGTACAGCCCCAAGGCTTTTCCTTCTGAATCTGAGATACGCCCTCCTGGCCAGAGGCCTTTAGCCTCCAGACTCTCCTTGCAGCCTTCAAGGAGGCCACAGAAGAGCCCAGTGGGGACTTCCTCAGGGAAGTGGCGGGAGGAGGAACATCACTGATTTTGCAGGCTCCTCGTGTGGGGCCAATCTGTGAATCTTGCCTCCTGGAGGAAACTAGAGCTGGGTCCCCAAGCTGCAGACACTGGGCCTTCAGGCCCCTCCTGGCCCCCAGGCCTGCTGTGCTCAGCATGTTGGAGTCCTGCTGAGGAAAGGCAGCGTCAGAGGATGCACTGGGCACAAGGCCCTCTTTCTGACCGCCCCTCCCACTTCCCACTGGGCTGAGTCACTTCCTCTCTGGCCCCAGCAGGTACTCTCCCACAGGCTGGGAGCAGAGCGGGCTTCAGGGAGTAAGGTTCGCCCTGTGCAGAGAGCTCTGGTTAGGAGCAGCCAGTTCATTTGTAACCCCTGAGGCAGTAAAGCACAGCATTCAGAGAATGATGTGATTGATGTTGTGTATTCTTGACAAATCGGAGCTGTACATATCCTGCATTTTAAAGATGAAGAAAATCATCACTGTGTTTTGGAACAGTGACGATGATGACAGCACATGCATGAATCTTTGTCATCAGGGAGTCCTGGCTGAAATGGAGGGATTACTAATCCTCCCCTCCATCCGCCTGCCCATCCCCCGAGCATCCATCCTGAGCACAAAGCAAATGGCTTCTAGTGGGTTCCTGGGGAGATTGCTTGTAGCCATCAAGCTCCCAGGGAGAGGGTTCATGCTGCCCTCAGGAATGGCTGTCATTCGAACGCAGTGGAAACGCCCTCAATAGAGCCTCGTCCAGCCAGGCTAGCAGAAGTAGGCGAGACCCGGCCCTGTGACATGGGCCAGGGTCTCTAGACTTTGGTTTCTTAGTAATAACAGGGGAGTCTTTACTTTAGAAAGCTGTGAGAATTAAAGAGAGACTCTAGGAGATGCTAAGAATGGTTCCTGGCAAGTAGTGGGTGACCATTACATGATGGTTAAAAAGGGATGTGCCTGGAGAGACTTGCCGCAGAGAGGTGGCCTCAGCACAGAGCAGGGAGCACTCGCCCCGCGCCCAGCAGAGACCTCTCCGCACCACCAGCACCGCATCCTTCAGCCTGATCCTCCCCTGCCCTGTGAAGGAGGGAGCGTAACCATCCCTGTTTTACAGATAAGTAAACCGAGGCCCACAATGTGTAGGTGACTAGTTCAGGGTCTCAAAACAAGTGAGCCTCAGAAGCTGAAATTTGAGCCCAGGCCTATGTGAACCCCAAATCCATCTTGGTCCCCCAACTGGCATTTGGGTAACTGGTCCATAGTTTGAAACCCTCAGTTCTATGGCGATGAATTCCTTTTGATTTCCTGGGCTGACTTTGTGGTTGGAGAGCAGGTCTGTAAAGAAGTTGGTGGCCCTGGTAGAAGCACCTGCACGTGAGTATTAGGTGCAACGGGGGTGGCTCCCAGAGTGCTCGGTAAGGAAAGGGTGGGGATGCATGTCGGCTGGTGGGACGATGTCTCAGTAACCTAGCCTCTGACTCAGCCCTTTCTCTAGAGAGGTGCCGCTCAGGGGGCCCTGAAATGAATGCCTCCTTCAGAGAGAAGCAGGACGTGACCCCTCTCCCTCCTTGCGCACCTAGAATTTTCTGGCTTGAAGGTACCCTGGTTCCAGGAGAATGATTGTTTATAGGGAATTTGGAGGGTACTGTCCTCTCTGTGGTTGGCATTCCTAGAACCATGCAGACATTCGGTGGAGCAGGAACAATTGAGGAAGTAGCATGGTCAAGTAGAAAGAATAAAGGATTCAGCATTGGAAAAGCTGAGTTCACACCCCAGTTCTTTCAACAGCTAGCCAGGTGACTTTTGGCAGGTCTCAGATCTCTAAGTCTCAATTTATTTTCCTAGAAAATGTTTTTTGTGTTTTTTTAGAGACAGGGTCTGGCTGTGTCACCCAGGTTGGAGTGCAGAAGAAAATGTGTATTGCGTGTATGTGGGGGGGTGATCGGTTATGATTTGTGATTCCATACAGTTGGCCCTCAGCGTCCGTAGATTCCGCATCCGCAGATTCAACCAACAGTAGATCAAAAATATTCAGGAATAAAAAGTGGATGGTTACATCTGGACTGAACATGTATAGATAGACTTTCTTTGGTTATTCTTCGCTAAACAATACAATATAGCGACTATTTACATGGCATTTACATTGCATTAGGTATTATAAGTAATCTAGAAATGATTTGAAGTATAAGGGAGGATGTGTGTAGGTTATATGTGAATACTACACCATTTTATATCAGGGACTTGAGCATCCTTGGATTTTGGCATCCACGGAGGGTCCTGGAACCGATCCCCCTGAGGATAACAAGGGACAACTATATTTGCAAGTGCTTTGTAAACTATAAAACCATGTGTAAAAATTAATTATGATAGTTAATGTGAGAATGTGGGCCACCCATGTGGGTTCTAAGTCTGAAACTCACCATCCACAGGCACACAGGAATCGAGGAGAGACCTGGCAGCCATCTAGGGTGGACAGGTGGTCTATAAAGTATGGGCCAACAGGTTGCCTTAGTTGGATCATGCATTCAGATTTCACATTGCTTACCTCGTCATTTCATCCCAGTTGTAGTCAGCTAAATGCATAGTTAGACCAGCAGTTCTCTTTTCTGGGGAAGCGAGAGTGGTGGGAATTTTTCTGACCAGCAGAAAGAATTTCACACCACCCAAAGTGGCCAGGGGGTACCTATTACTGGTGTCAGGGGCAGGGCAGGTCAGTCTGTCACTCGCATGCTTGCTGCAGGAAAGCAGATCTTTTTGCTGGATTCAGAAGGGCTTTTCCCACATCAGGACCTGGTCCATCCCTTTATCAGTGAGGGATTCTGCAGGCGTGTTGTGAATGGCTTTCCTTTCTCCGTGGGGGTTGCCCTGCAGCAGCAAAGGCTGTCTAAGCACAGCCCTGGTGATCAGCCAGCTTAGACCCCATCCTGCCCCATGCATTTCTGACATGGAACTTTTCCTGAACAAACTATCCCAACACCATGCAGCCCAGTTACCTACAGCTGTGGCACCCTGCCTCCTGCCATGAGCATCTGTACTTTCTTCAGGGTCCCACTCCAGTCCCTGGCCTCTAGTTGGGCAGAGATTGCCTGTGAACCACATCCTGTGCCTCTTTATTCAGCATTCTCTGTCTTCTGCCCCAACAGGGGCTTTAGTGCCTTAGAGCTGCCTAACAAACAGTCACATACTCTGTTTTGTCTTTCAGCAGTTTGTCAGGGTGCAGGGAAGCAGAGATGAATTGGGGTGGCTCCCTCAGGGGAGCCTTTACAGCCAGTGGGTACAGCACAGTGGGAGGGGCCAGAGGTGTGCTCAGATGCTCTGGGAGTTGGAGGAGGAGTGGCCAGCTCTGGCAGGAGTTCTTCTGTGGAGACTTGCTTCAGAGGGTAACACTTCAGTGAGGACTGAGGGAGAAGGACAAACCAGCCAGGGAGAGAAGGGCAGGGCAAGGCACACTCAGGGAACTGTGAGTCATTTGGTGTGGGTGGGTGGAGGGTGCATGTGAGTGAGGGCAATGAAGCCGGAGAGGTAGCCTGGGTCTGCTCAGGCTCACTGAGGAGTTTGGGTTTTTCCTGATGCCCATGGGAGCCTCTGGAGGACCTCCACAGTAGAAGATGGAGATACTGCAGCCTGTTGGCCTCTGCCTGTCCAGCCCCAATTACACAAGCGGCTGAGGCTGGCTCTTCCGATGGAGTGCATCCTTCCTGATCAGCCTGAGGGAGAGCAGTGCCCCACCATCCTGCACCTGATGCCAAGAAGCTCTTTGAAGATACACTGCAGAAACACGCCACCAGGTGGCAGACCCGGAGATTGCATGGAGGCCTCTTTCCCCCCGCCCCCCCCATTTCTTTAGGACAGTGTTTGGGAGAGGGGCCCATACAAGACTGAACCCTGTTTGTGCCAGGCTGACTCTGCCCAACATGTATGGGCTTCCAAGTTCTGCCACTGTGGGCTGCGTACCCACGAGCAGGTCCCTTTGAACCTGTGAATCAGGTTTTGGGAACTATTCCAGCAGGTTGAACTTTCTCCTCTGCCTCTGGGACCTGAGAGTAAGTTACAGACATTGTGACCCTTTACCTGGAAACACTTGAGCATATAACTTTTTTCCTGCAGGATCACCTATTGCATTTATTTGTTGTATAGTCTCCTCTAATCCAGAATAGTTCTTTAGCTTTTCTTTAACTATCTGACATCGATGTTTTTGAAGCATGTAGGCCCATTTTGTTTAATGGCCCTCGATCTGGGTTTGTCTCAAGATTAGATTCAGGTTGTACATTTTTGGCAAAAAAAAAAATATCGTGAATAATATGTCTTTATTAAGTGCATCATATCAGAAGGCATGTGATGTCAGCTTGTTCTGTTACTAGTGATATTAACTTTGACTATTTGGTTAAAAAAGCTTGCTTTTTTTTAAATCGAAGTATGTTTACACACAGTGACTTTCACAGATCTTTCAACTGTGCTGTTCAATTGTTTCGACAAACACACACACCCAGAAGCTATGTCCTTTGACAGTAAAAGTTTTACAGCGCAGTATGTGTGCTCTGCCCTTCTCCCCCAGTCCTCCTCCAAGAGATCTTGGACTAGAAGCACCAGGTCTTAATTCCAGACTCCTCCCCACCACCCACACTTCACTTCCTACTCGAGTGTGACGACGGACCCATCCAGGGAGGTTGGTGGCCTCATCATCCTGGACAGTCCCTTACTGTGCCCCAAGTAGGTAGTTGCCAGTGTGCGCATGCTCACCACCTGTGGGGGTGCTTCTGCGCATGAGTGACAGGACCCTCCGTGCCTTGGCCAGGTTTCGGCTGCTTTGTAGTTGGGTGGAGCTGAGGACAGACTGAGCTGGCGAGGACAGGGACTGCGTTTCATTCGCTCAGTACCATCTTTCTTTGCAGCCCTCACCCCTCCTTCGGAGGTTAGTAGTACGTCCACGGGGTTGAACCATGCTGTGCTGCACGGTGCCCTTCCCGCTCTACCCCGCCCGACTCCCCTGTGCCCTGTCACACTATACCACTGGACTCTGGGCATCTTTTAGCCTTAGAACCCTTACGTGTCTCTGATTAGCTAGGCCTTGCTGGGAGAGCTGGGCTCATATTGCCTGGCAGCTTTACGGTGAGATGACACTAGCCCCCAAATTGACAGGGTAGGCTCAGGCATTCCCCACTCCGTGGTGCATACAGTGGCAGCTGTCCAGAGCTGAGGGCCTCTCGTGCTGAGGCCCACACTCACTCCCCAGGCTGGGCAAAGCAGCGGAAGCCCCTGCTTTCAGAATCGAGGAGCACACCTGTGGCCTGCAGAAGGTGGGGTGCCAGGCTGGGTTCTCGTCCCTCTCTCCTGGCCTCCCCCGGACCCGCATTGTTGCCTCACTGAACTTCCTGTTGAGTTCAGGTTCTAAGGGGACTGGTGCCGACTCGTGAGGCTAGAATGTGGAAGCGTTGACAGATTCAAAGCTTCAGAGACTTCTAAGCTGGGACTTTTGAGTTCCTGGGGAGCTGAGCAGTGAGCCCAGGAAACACCAGTCAAATGGTTGCACCTGAGCCAGGCTGGGCCCTTCACCCCTGCCTGGGAACCAGGTATCTCTGGAGGGGCCTGGGCCCCGTGTCCTCCTGAGACTAAGTAGCCAGAGTTTCCTCATCACAGATCCCACTGGGGAGCCAGGGTCCCTCTGAGCGGGCCTCCCCCATGGGAGGATTTGTGGCCATTTGCAGGTGTGTCTCTGGAGGGATGGACATCAGGCTGAGTTGAGGGTGGGGCAGGTCATCCCTGTACGTCAGCGGGGCGGGGAAAGGAGGGGAGGGTCTGTCTCCAGGAGCTTTGTCTTTGCTCACCCTGCTAGTGAGCCTGCAGCAGCGTCCAGCTTTCTGGGCCTGCCTCTTCACGATGCTTCCTTTGCTTCAGTCATCTCGTTCAGGAAAGGGAGGCAGCCTTGCTCCCTCTTCTGCCAGCATCTTTTTCTTCTCCCTGCCCGTCTGTCTGCCTGCATCTTGGAGCAGTTCCCATGCCATTTGCTCGAGTGGAATCCTGAGTGGGGGTGGGTGGGGTCAGGCTGAGCCCACTCACTGTCTGTGCTGCAGCTGCTCCCGGCACACTGTTGTCTAGACCGTGGCTGTGCGTAGGCAGCGTCTACACAGGTATGACACGCCTCCGTGGTGTTCTCCAGGCAACCAGGAGAGAGGAGGCTTAGTGCTCCAGGGAAGATGGAAACAGGTTCAGAACAACAGTGATACCAACTTGCTAGCAGGGGCAGTGGGGCAGCTCAGGACAGGCACAGGGCCACTGACCCTGGTAATGACCGTCCCATTCATTCATGGAGTGTCTGCAGAGCCAGGCACTGGGGTGCAATGGCTGTATGTATTTTTTATATACATTTATATTATGTTTTATACATATATATACATTTCCCTCATAGAATTTTTAGTGGTGGTAGAATTTTTCTAGTGGTTGGGGGCAGACATTAATCATATAAACACACAAATAAATACATCATTGTAAGATCTGGAAAGTGCTATGAAGGAAAATTGCAGGATACTGTGAGTGAGACTAACTGAGGCCCATTGGTCATGGGGCTGCCAAGGAAGGCAAGGAAGGCTTCTCTGAAGAAATGATACTTAAATTGAGAAGGAGGCATGGGAGTTAGCCAAGCAAAGAGTGGGAGCACTGTGCCAGACACATCACTGCCCAGCTTTTTAAG
>RJWJ010046573.1:0-11308 GCA_004363605.1 Indri indri | reverse complement strand
GTGTGGGCCAGGGTCTGCAGGGACGCAGACGCAGCCCTGCCTCGGCCCCGCTGTGTCTTCCTCCTCCCAGGGGTATTCCCTCCTCCCATCTGGGGTTTCCCCAGGCCCTGCCGACTTTGATGCCACCTTCGATTTTGGGAGCAGATTTCCGGAGCCCCCTCCCCCTAGGAATATCTGGACCAGGCCCCTGGGGGGGACACAGTGAGAGACTCGGGCTGGGGCTGCGTCTTCAGAGCTGTGTGAGCGATGTCCTTCCATGAGCAGTCACTGTGGCCCATGTGGGTCTCGTCCGTTGGCCTAGACGTGGACATGATGGGGTGAACCCGGGGCGGGTCTGCTGCTCAGGGTTGGCGGGTCGCGGGCACAGAGGTCCCTGTCCCAAGACACTGGAGGAGGGAGGGAAGAGAAACAGAGGAGAGAGGAACAGAATCTCGAGAGAGACTTCCAGAAAGAGGAGAGAGGCAGACAGGCTTGGAGAGACACAAAGAAAAGACTCTGGAGAGAAAGAGAGAGAGAGAGAGAGAGAGAGAGAGATCAGAAACAGAAATCCCAGCTTTCAGTTCTTCATCCACAAGTCCAACAGCCCGTGCCTGTCCCCAACCAGAGCCCACCTCAGGGACAGCAGCGTCCTTCCTTCCCAGGGCGCGGGAGGCACAGATGCCGCCTCCACCAGCCAACACTCTGGCGGGTGCAGAGACTGCCAAGGAGGCCAGTCTGGGGTCTGGGGCTGCCCTGGGAGGTGTCCCTCAGGCTGGGCGGTCAGGGAGGCCTCTCGGAGGAGGTGGCCCTGGCTGGGGCCTGAGGAAGGAGGGGTGCCACTGCAGGAAGGGCAGGTAGCGGGTGCTCCAGACGGAGGTGCCAGCCAGAGCAGGGGTGGGGGCAGGGGTGGGAGGGGTGGGGGCTCCGAGCAGGGCCAGACGCTGGTCCAGTGAAGCCGCCAGGTCGCTGCCCCTTCAGTCATTCCTGAGACTGCTGCGTGCCAGACCAGGGTGCTGCGCCCCAGCCCAGAAAAGGGAGAGAAGGTGGACACACGCCGGTGCCGAGCAGGCGAGGTCGGGAGGACTCTCGCCAGCACCCGTCTCTCCAGCTCACGTCATCAAGGACGTCTGGGGCTGGCCAGGCTCTGGCTCCATCACTGCCACCAGTTCCACAGGACAGTGACCAGCACTTGCCCCTTTGAGGGCCTCAGTGTCCCTGTGTGAAACATGAGGGTGTCCCCACGGACCCCCTCTCCATGGAGGTTTCCCTAGGTGGGAGCTGCCAGGAAGACAGGGCGGCTCTGGCCAGGCCGGCAGCCAGGACCCCCACAGCATCCAGACTGGGACCCACCCGCAGTGGGACGTGACGCCACAGAGGCCCAGGGCTGTGATGGGGTGTGGACCGGGCTGTGCTGACCTCAGGCCGTGGGCACGACAGGGGTGCAGGGCAGAGCAGGTGGCCAGAGCCCTGTCCCCAGCTGTGCCTGTGCAGTGGTCCCTACCCCCGGGGCGCCCTCTCCCAGGTCCGTCTGCTTTTGGATTCGGACCACCTCACTCTGCTGATGTTGGGTGTGGACAAGATGACTCTCCCGGAAGGCCTGGGGAGGCCACCCCAGTGCCGTGGCCTGGGGCCTCACCGGCTGGTGTTTGTCATCTCCCCTCGCTCTGCCCTAGGCTCTGGTTCCGAGCCGGAGCCTCCGGGCCCGGCAGGCTCAGACGCTGAATAAATGTGTGCTGAGTGGATGGGACGTTTCCCAGCCCGGCCCGACTAAGAAGGCAGGTGGCCCCGGCTCCTGGGCGGCGGCAGAGCGCGGCGGAGTCACGTTTATGCGGAACCTTCCTCGGGAACTTGGGGGTTGGACGCGTTGTTTCCGAGGTCCTTCCAGTGACATCATTTTGTCACTCTGCGAGTTGGAGTTTGTCAGCTTCTATTCCTGCCCCTCCTCCTCCACTTCCTGGTACTGCAGCCTCGTCCTAGAAGTGGCTCCTCCTGAGCCCAGAGGGGAGGCTTCTGAGTGCTCCGGTGGCCCCAGAGGACCTTGGCAGGACCCTGTGTCCAGCACCAGGGACAGAGCCACCGTGAGCCACACCCTGGTCTGGTGGCCGAGGAGGGAGGTGTGTGCGAGGAGGGGCGGTGTGGGAGTGCACAGGGGTAGAGTCCACCCTCACCCGGGACCCTTCCCCTTGGTAGGCCTTGGCTTCCTTCTCTGAGGAGTGGGCAGGAGCTGCTAAACTGCGGGGACATCCCGGCAACATGCCCCAGGCCGCTCAGCCAGCCCCTCCCCCAGCACGGCCGCATGCCCGCCCCTCCCCCACACTCCAGGAGCAGTTATTTATCTGCCAGAGGGTGACAGGCGGCTGTGGTTGGCGCGTTGAGCCGCTGTCCAGAGATCAGCTGTCGGCTGCAGAGCAAACAGCCCGAGCTAATCAGCAAAAGGTCACGCCAGCTCCCGGAGCCCGCGTTGGAAGTCTTGCCTCACACGGCGGGCTGGAAGGGACTGGAACTTTGAGTTAGTGGCTTGGTGACCTGGACAGCTTCAAAGCCCTGCCCACAGCTAATTGCCCAGTGCACGACTCCGAGCTTTGCCTCCAAGAGATTCCCGAGTCCCAGGGAAATCCACCCCCGGCCTCCAGCTGAACAGACCCCTGGACAACAGAGGCTCAGCCCCAGCTTGCTGAGGCGGTGGCTCTGCCCCGCTGCCCCTGCCCAGGACACACTGTCCTCGCAGCAGAAGCACAGGGCTGTTCAGCAGCCACCTGGTCCCCCAACTAGACCGACCCCCACAGCCTTCCGACTGTATTCTTACCGCTTTTCTCTAAATCAATTCACTTTTTAAAAACTTAAATACATTTATTTTAAAGGCAAGCTTTATAGCACTACTACAAACGGAAAACAAGCCTCCCTTGCCATAAATAGAATTCGTAATCATAAAAATAAATTCAGTGGAAACAAAACAATGTTATTAAATTCTAGTTGGATGCTGTAGCCCCAGGGGAGGCTCAGAGCCCACAGGCTGCCGTTGCTTTATTAGAAAGGGAGAACAGTAAGTGTACGGAGGTGTTCAGGACTTATCAACCCTGCTCTGAGAGTTTCTTTTCGATGTAATCAGAAGCATTGGAAAGAATTAAATTGAAAGTAACTTTCTAATAAAATGATTCAGTATTATTTTATGCTGTGTGAGCCAGGGATCAAATCTGGCTGCATGAGACAGAAACCCAACCACTGCATGGTTGAACCCCACGTAGGGTTTTTCATGTGAAGAGGGCAGCTGTGGGGCAGGTGCATGGCCCAGGGACTCTGTCAGTGATCCAGGTTCCATGTAGGGTCCTGCTCTGCCATTGCTGACATTGGTCCTCATGGTCTCAAAACGGCTGCTGTACCTCCAGCCATTGTATCTGCATCTCAGGCAGGAAAGAGTCAGGGTGGAGGAGGGGCAAAGGAGAAAGGATTAGCCAGCCAAGTCTGTTCCTTGTTATCATGAGGTAACAGCTGGCACCTGAGCCTGTTCTCCTGTCCGCTGTGGTCTCCTGCTGCCTCTGGGCTGGTGCTTCCTAAATAGTTCATCCATTGGCTGCATGGTTGTTTGATGCCACAGATTGCCAGGCAGCAGACTCTTGCCCTTGCAGTATTCACAGGTCACGTGCTGGCGTTTGTGAACTGCGCGATGGCCCCATCCCAGGGCATCCTCCAAGGGCCCCTTCCTCCGCGACCCTCAGTCCTTCCCTTCCTCCTGCCCACAGGGACCCGGCCCCAGGGCAGCCCCTGTCCCAGTCCTGTTTCTGCCCATGCACACCCAGGGCTGCCTGAGGCCCTGTGGGAGTGTCCAGGTTCCAGTCCCAGCTTGGTCTGTATGGAGTTGCCCCCTCCGGGCTGCCCCAGATGCACAGAGAGCAGCGCCTTCCCCTCCCCCGCAGCCCTCCCAGGGCGCTAGGTCTCTGTCCCCACCTTCTGCCCCCCCCCCCCCCCCGCAGAATCCCTCCCTCCCCGGGGCTCAGCCTTCTCCGTGGGGCTTGGGTGCCTCCAGCCACAGGCAGCCCAGGCTGCAGGGACCCGGTTTCCGCTCCCAGATCTTCGTGTCTTTTAATTTCCTCATGTGCTTTGCATCCCACCATTCCTGGGACTTAATCAGCCAGCAGAGGGGCAGGACTGCGGCGCCTCCCTGCCAGGCCGGCCCTGGAGATCCCTCTCCCTCTGGCCAGGGCTCTCGGTGCTGCCTCTGGCCCCAACTCGCCCATCTCTGCTGCACACTTTGTCTCTCAGCCTGAACTCTGGCCTCTGACCCTCTTCTCGGCACCCAGGGTGAGGGACCTGTCCAGGCCCAGGCTTAACGGTGGGTCCTGTTGCTCCCCAGCTGTGCACTCAGAAGCCAGTCACTTAACCTCTCTGAGCTCTCCATCAGGGGCAGGGGTGAGGGTCTCTGATTGAATGAGTGGGGAGCACAGGATTCCTCCTGGCTGAGTGTCTGCCTCTCCTCCCCCCTGCTCCGCCCCCTGCATGCCCTGCACCGCCCCCCCCCCCCCAGCTTTGGCTGTCTCCAGGTTTGGTGCAGGACCCTCGCAGTGTGTGCTGGGAGGCCCAGGCCCCAGAGGCTGACACCCAGGCCCAGAGTACCACCCTCCAGGACAACCTCTGGTGAGGTGACCGGCCCAGACGATGTCTGAAGCCCTGCTGGGGCCCTGACATGTGCCTGGTGAGCCCTCTGGGCACACGCAGCCAGGCCTCACCCCCACCCCTTATTCCTCTGCTGCCTGTGCTTGTGTGTGCACACGTGTTTGCATGCCCCAGGCTGGCACAGCTATGTGCCCGCACATGTGCATAACTGCAGGCACCCCTTGTGTGCATGGATACCCACGTCCTGCACACACAGGTGTGTGCATCCCTGTGCATGGGCGTCTCGGGATGGCCCTGGGGGCCCCTGTGCGTGTTGCTGCCTTTCCCTCCCCTTCATGCTCAGCCCGTGACTCACAGCCAGGGCTGCAGCCTCGTCCCCCAGCCCCACCCGGTGAACTGTGAATCCAGCAGCCAAAGTGGGTCAGGGAGCGTGCGGGGGAGCTGGAGGGCCCGGGAGGGCATGCCAGTGCCAGGGCCTGGCTTGACGGCAGCTGTGGGGGCGAGGGCAGAGGAGGGGCTCCAGGGAGAAGAGCAGGCTTTGGAGTGCCGGGGAGCAGGCGCAGGCAGGGGGCACAGGAGCCAGAGGGAGAGTCTCGGACTGGGTGGCTGCTTTTCCATAGCAATGATTTGATGTGGAGAGACGTGGCCCAGAGCTCAGGGAGCTGCTTTCCTGCCAGGATGGGCAGGGGGGAGGGAGGCGCGGGGGGGAGTAGCGAGGACGCGTTTACTGAGCACCTACTGCACTCGGGCCTTCTGCTCCTGCGCTTACCTAGAACCACAGCCCTGAGCGAGGGGTGTCATCGATGCGGTGGCACCCAGGAAATGGAAGCAGAGAAGGCTGTGCCTCCGCCAGAGCCAAACCCAGGGCAGCCAACCCACACTCCAGTCTTGCAGCCTCGCTGCCTGCGTGGAGATCACAGCACGTCGAGCGGCCCATGGGGGACTCTGCCTGCCCTGGCCCAGGCTGCTGTGGACTGGCAGCTTGCAGCTGAGCCCTGACTGCCGTGAGCCCCAGCTCCAGGCTTGCTCAGCTGACGCTCTGACACCATGCAGTGCCTGGGGAGGGCGGGTGGCATCGGGGCAGTGCGCCTAGTCTGCAAGTGCGTGCTGCAGTCCTACTGCGTGCTCCACTTAGAGGAGGATGCAGGTTGCTGGAGACTCAGCCCTGCTGTTGGGAGCCCAGGCCTGGCTGTGGATGTGGCTCACGTGGGCCTGAAGAGAAGTAGAGGGGCCAGGCAGGACGTGGGTGAGCAGGGGGCTCTCTAGGCGTGAGAGGTGGCAGGAATGGTGGCATGCCTGCAGCACATGTGTGTGCAGAGCATGGGGACAGCCCTCCCCACTCTCCCAGAGTGTCTCCAGATCTCACTAAACCCCTCCCTATTAATCTGCTCCCCGAGGAGCAGCCCTCTTCTGCAGTAGTTAGGATGAGCTGTTGAAACAAAGTCCTCCAAAATTATGGTAGCTGAAATAAGATAAGAGTTTATTTCTTATTTACAAAGAGCCCAGAGGTCAGTGGCCCAGGGCTGGTAGGGCAGCTCTGTCACCATGACTTGTATTATCTATGCCTGGGACCAATGCGGCTGCTCCAGCTCCCACCATCACATCGGCATCCCAAGCAGGCAAGGAGCGTGCATGCCCATTCCTTCTAAGGGAGCGATTCAACAGTGGAACACTTCAACTCTGCTCACATCCGATTGGCTAGAATTTTGTCATAGGTCATGCCTAGCTAGGAGGGTAGCAAGAAATGTAGCCTTTGGGCCGGTCCAGCTTAAACTCTGGAGTTTAAGTAGTAACGGAAGAAGAGGAGAATAGAAAATGTTAACCAACAAGAGATCTTGGTCACATCCTTCTTGGACACGCAGGGGCCTCAGACCCTCGTGGGGAGAAGGGAGCACAGCAACCCCTCTGCGGGCCTGGCTGGCGAGGGGAAGACGGGCAGGACTGGCGCATCCTCGGTGCCTCAGCGTGGTGGCAGGAAGCCTGCCCTTGCAGGAGTCGTGAAGCAGAGGAAGTCATTAGCACATTTGGAATGGAAACGGCCCCTAGAGGGAGGGTGGCTACATAATTTAGTCTCCAAGCCAGAACCCTTCAGGGATGAAAGAGGCGGCATCAGTAATTACCCCGAAACTACAGGGCACACGGGGATGTGGTCGCCCACCTGCAGGCCACTTTGTCTGTGTCGTGCTGGGGAAGCTGGGGCCCCAGCCCACATTAAAGGCAATGACAGAGCCACACGAGAACTCCGGAAAGAGGACCCAGAGGTTTGGGGACCTCGGGGCTGGTCTCTGCGTCATCGTCCTGGACGGAGGCTCTCAGGCCACACCCTCATCTCTGCTCCTGAGCCTGGGATGCTCCAGACGCTGGCAGCTGGGGTGTTTCCTTTTCTGTCCCGAAGAGCTGCCGCCCAGTACCAGTCCGTGGCCTGTTAGGAAAACAGGGCCATGCGTCACCGCCTGAGCTCTGCCTTGCCCCCCCCCACCCCATTCATGGAAACATTGCTTTCCATGTGCCAAAAAGGTTGGGGACCCCTGTCCAAGGGCATCTAGGGCCAGCCCGGAGCTATCCAGGGTCCTGACCACCTGCATGGTGTCAGCAGCCCACCCCCCGCACACCCCAGGGGCTACCTTCCCCACCGGCAGGGCCAGGGCCGGGTTAGGCTTTGTCCCCCATTCTCTGCCAGGGTCCACAAAGATGCCGTCTCTCAGACCCCGCTCCCCAGGCCCCTACAGCCCCCGCAGCGCCCGTCCTCGCTACTCCGCCCCCGGCGTGGCCACGGGAAGAGAAGGAAGCTGCCCTTTCCAGATCGTTGGCAGAGCTGTGTTTGGAGTCTTCCTGAAAATCCAAGACTCCACAGGGCCCGGAGGAGTCGTCGTCGTGAGCGGCGGGATGCTGACCACCGTGGTCAGGCCAGGAGCAGACGGCCGGGGGGCAGGGGCCTCTGTCAGCCTCACCTCTGAACCGCAGCTCCGGCCGCCCCACACGCCACATCCCGGGCTCCTCTTCCTCGGCCCAGAAACAAGGCTCCGCTGACGGCCTCCTGGCACTTTTCCCCTTGTGAGCCCAGCACTGGCTGGCACTGTCCCCGCCAGACACCCATCCTGCTAAACCGCACCCGTCACCTGTCTTCCCCATCCCAGGGAAGTATCCTCGCAGCGAGGCCCAGCCCGGACAGCACCCGGGCCTCTGCCCTCTCTCCTGTCGGGAAGAGGAAGGTGGGACCAGCTGGGGCCAGCTCACCTCTAGTGGGGGCTACAGTCAGCCACACTCCAGCGGGAGCAGGGACCCTGCCAGCCTCTACCCCGGCACGGCCGAGAACACCCTGGGGCTGTGTGCCAGGGAGCCGGCACGCAGGTTTGTGGCATGAATGAATGGGAAGGCATCTTCAATAACCCGGCCCCAGCTAACTGGGCAGATGGTAGACCAGATGGCTCCTCGCACGGCACGGTGTGCCAAGAGCTTCAGCAGCTGGTGGCTGCCTTTCTGAGCTCTTTAAAGGCTCCTTCCTGTTCTAGGGCATCACGAGCCCTTGAGACCACCTCTCCCCTTCCTGGGGCAGGGTCCCCTCCTCCCTGAGCCTCACCCCCACCTTCGCACTCGGGTCTCTCTTCCACAGAGGAGGCTGTTACTTTTATTTCCCAGCGTGGAATGTCGTGTCATTGTTATCAAAAGTGACAACTACTAAATGCTGAGAGCTAACCCAGACTCAGATCTCGTGTGCTCAGATCGTGTGGCCCTGGTGCGGGGGGGCAGCCCACACCCCAGCCTGGGCCCGGGTCCTGGTGTTGCCACCCCTGGAGCCCCTTGCTGTCTGTGCTAGGTTTCCTCATCTGCACAATGGGAGCGACTGTAGGAGCCTCTGGTCCTCACGTCGCTGTGTGTTTAACAGCATGTTTAGGTAAACACGAGTGAGCACTTGCAACATGGAATATTCGACAAAGGTCAGCGGGTGTCACCGTAACGCATCCTCCGGTCCATGCAGGTAGCTGCTGACTTACCCTGCAGGTAGCTGCCGGGGGGGTTGGGGACCTGCCCAAGGCCCTTCTGGGTCTGTCTGCAGAGCCCAAGCCCTCAACCGCTCTGCGCCAGCCCCAGTTACTGGGGGAGGGAGGGCCCAAGAGAGCCGCCACCAGCTTGCCACCTGCTCAGCCTCCTCCTGGCCTCGCCTGGGAGCTGCACCCAGGCCTGACATCTTCAGAGAGGTCCTGAGAAGTCACCGGGAAAGGAGAACTAAACCCTCGTTTTCGTTCTGCGATAACCTTGCTGTGTGACTTAGGGAAAATCCCTTTCCCTCTCTGGGCCTAAGTGTGTGAGTGCAAGCCCTTGAAGGGCAGAGGCCAAATTTGGCAGGTTTTCTTGCTGGGACTCCAGGCACGCTGGCACCCACAAGGCAGGGATCTTGCCGCGTGGTTCAGCCTTGGGAGTCCCCATCTGCCCCCGACTCCCCTGTGATTCTGGGACAGTCCCTTCTCCTCCCTGGTCCTCGGTGTGCAGCGGGAGCTCTTGCATGACTCACTGTCGAAGGCCCTTGGCTTGTAGCTCCAGGAGTCAAGGGGCTGGCACATGACCACAATGGGTGTGCGACACAACATTACCACAACAGGTGTGCGACAGACAGCCCTCTGCCCCGGCCCTCAGAGTGCCCACACTGGCCGAGGGCCCATGTTGCCTGGTCCTGGCCCCAGAGGCTGGAGGAGACAGTGCACAGACCAGAGCAGTAGCAGGGGGCACGGGCACTGCCGTCACTCACCGAGTCAGGACCCCAGAGTTGGGTCTTGGAAACCTGTTTTTGAAAAGCTCCCAAGTGATTCTGACGACTGTCCCAATTTAGGAACCACTTTTTCAGTCCCCCCTCACCTCCAGTGCTCACGTGCCATCTCTGGCATCCTGCCTCTCCTTGCATGCCTCCGTCGACGGGGAGCTCAGTCTTTCGTGGCAGCCCGTTCCTTTTCAAAATGTTTTTAAATTAATTATAAAATATCTAAGATGTCTCAAATATTTAAGAAATCCCTAATAAATATTTCACCAGTTGTGAAATATTTAATACGACCCACAGTTTAAGGAATCATACAACGATACCTGAACGCCCACCCCTCCCAGCTGTCCTCACACGCCGGAAGCCTCCTGGGCACCCCTCTCAGACCCTGCAGCCCTATTTCTCTTTTTAAAGTTTTTAGTTGTAGTAAAATGTATATAACATAAGTTTGCCGTCTTAAACCATTTTAGGCGCACGGTTCGGCAGCGTAAAGTGTTGTGTCGTGTTGTGTTCGGTAGCGTTAACGCTGTTGTGCAAGAGATCCACGACCTCTTCATCCGCCACCCCTCTGTGGGGGTGAACCCCTTCTCAAATTTTGTGATTATCGTTCTCTTACACTTTTTACACATTTACCATATTTGTATGAGCCCCCACATGATATACTGTTTGTGTGTTCTGAAGGTTTAAACACGGGGTATGACAGGGCGGGTATTCACGAGTGACACCCGTGCCACATGCATGCTCCGTGGCTCATGCTTTTTCACTGTCGTGTAGTACTCCACCCGGCACATGCTCTCGGCGTTCTAACCCCTTCTCTTGTGGACCTCTAGCGCCCGCCGTCTCGCCGTTGTGAACGACACCGCGTGCATGTGCTTGGGCATCTCGCAGCTTCTCCGGGGACATACCTCGGACCGGGATTTGGGCTCATGGGTTGGGTGCATCTTTGCCTCTGCGAGACATCACCCAGTGGTTCTCCAGCACAGGGTGCCGGGGCACCCTCTCCGCACCAGGCTCAGAGAATGCACTGGGAGGTAGAGGCTGGCCACAGGCAGCGTCCGCCCCCCGGCCTCTGCCCTGCGCATGCTCTGCAGGAGCCTGTGTGCCGAGACCCTCCCCTCGGCCCGACACCCCACGTCCTCCCACTCGTCCCCAGATGAGCCGGCTCTGTGTCTCCTCCCTCGGGGCCACTCATTCCCCCTGGAACACGCTCGCACTGGCCTGCAGGCCATGGGACAGATAGATGGTGACTCCCCGGGGCCCTGGGACCAGACTGCCTGTGGGCTTGAACCCTGGCCCCACCACTGAGCAGCTGTGGGAACTCAGGCAAATTAATGAACATTTCTACGCCTTTTCTGTAAAATGGAAATAATAGCACCAACTTCACAGGGTGATTGTAAGTATTACACGTGTTAATATATGTAGTGTTCTCTGAACTGTGTCTGGCACGTAGTAGGTGCAATATGTGTGTGAGCTTTTATGGTTTCCCTTGAGGTCTGGAACCAAACCCTTTGACGTGGCTGAGCAGGACTGGATCACCACCTCCTCTGTTCTACCCAATATATCTCTATTAAGTCAGCCCGAGTTCCCTTCTCAGATGCCACGTTTACCCTTTGTGACTGTGTTACTTGCCTGCTGTCCTCCTTCCAGGGTGGGTTTTGCCCTGTGTAATTCACTGAGGTCAGTCCGGCTGGAGGTGGAGTTGGGGCTTGGTCCTGGCCTTCCTTCAGGCTCCCAAAGTTTGTCCAAACTGCTTCTCACACTGAGAACTGGGTGAGGACAGACCACCCCAGAGAGCCCCTTTGGGGGTGCCCCAGCCCTTCGAGGGACCTGGGTGCAAGAGGTAACTGGCACAGCCTCACTGGGGGCCCATCAGAGGGCAAATGGGTCTCTCCTGGCTCCTCTCAGTGGAGAGAGGAGCTTCCTCCCCAAGGTCAGGGTCACCTGCCCCTCACGCCACCTCCCCTG
>RJWJ010046572.1:0-11327 GCA_004363605.1 Indri indri | reverse complement strand
AGGCTCTGCCAATAGGGTATATGTTAGAGGGAGAAAGGATTTTCTCTCTCGTCTGCTTCCCGGGTCATGTCATCAACAAACTTCTTTACCCCAACACCACTGGTTTATTCCAGTAACAGCACCAGTTTGCAGTTTTCTAATGCTAGCGGAACCAGCTTCATCCTCCTCCCAACACCCCCATACACATCCCAGGTGCAAATGTACAAGCACAAGCTGAACAGCCTCCTCGTCAGGTGTCAGGCCCATACGAACCCTCCCAAGTATTAATAACTCAAATCTCTTCTTTTTTGTTCTCTCAGATGTAAGCTGGTAGCTGCTACTTCCTAGATTTCACCTCTTGCCATTCTGCTAGTCAACAACTTAATACCAGTCAACAATTCTTTACATTATTAAATTCTCTGTTAAAGTAATTGATGTGGCTCTGGCTCCTCACTGATGACACCAGCTATTTCCTCTATGTATCAATAATCCACCCTTTACAAAGGGGGAAAAAGGAGGGAACCCTAACACCTTCCTTAAGGATGTTGAAAGGATTAGGAAAAAATTACGTAAAAACCCTACATTATTACATACCTCCTCCAATTGACCCACTGCAGGTTCTATAGAAATCCTCTATTTATTAACATCTATCTAAAATTCTACCGTTCTCCAAGGTTCATCTTCAATTCTTCGTTCAGCCCCAAACTCATCCCATCTGAACCTAAACAGATGCCATGAACTTTAGCATTTAAATTTCTTCCAGTAATTTAAGTAAGAATGCACATAAAACACCTACATAGTAAGTTGAGAATCCTCCCTTCCCGTCACCTTTTCCTTCTCAGTTTTATTTTCCCAGACAAATCACCAGGCTCAAGCAGGGAACAGGATGCAGAGTGCTCTTAGACATAGTTAGCATGGAGCACAATTCACATGGAACAGAAAATAGGCATTCGAACATTTTGATGACAAATCTTAATACGTCAAGTCCTGTCAGCAATGAGGAACTGCCCATATCAACTATCACTTATTCATCAACCAGGAAATATTTTAAGGAAGATAAGCAACATATTTTATTTCATCCAGCTGTTTGGCTGTGACTTGCAGGAACAGTTGAAGCCAAATATTTTTCAGGATATTTACATGCAATTATATGTGTGCGCATTAAAACAAATTTTCTAGCTCTTTCAATGCAACTTTATGTAAATTAGAGCTCCCCATAAATAAATCTTGACGATGTAGCCACCCCTATCGTTCCCATCTTAAGGGTTGGAAATCAAGTCAGTTAAGTAACTTGTCCAAAATCAGACTACAGGGAAACACTAGGACTTAAACCCAGTTCAGTTCTTACTCTACAGCTCATGCTCTTGTCCACACTGAAAAGCTGCAAACATTTTTCAAGCTACTCTTCCCCTTTCATCTCCAAAATTTCCTCCTGTCTATATTGGGTAGGATAAGAGTCCATCAAAAGTCAACACTGGGGGGGACATTCTTTAGCTTGAAAACTAAGAGGGCCCCTTTGTTTCTGAGGAAGGAATGAAAGTAGAGGGTCAAACCCGACTTGCATAACTTGCTGAGTGGACAAGCAGGCAAACACTAGAATTGGCCTTAAATCCACTGATACCAACAGAGGCCAGACTTAGTGTAAAAGCCCCCACTCCACTAATGCCAAAGTAACTGCTCTGAGGTGTTGGGGCTAGGAGGTGGTCTCCATTCCCTGCCATCTGGAATAGCACATGCACATGCTGTAAGCTGGCTGGCAGAGGCAGCATCTCTTCCTGATAGTGTAGATACCTCCTATGAGACTTAGGTATCATTTCATGAAATTAAACTCAAGGCTTTCTCCCTTGCTAAATTATTGTTCTGGTAATACTTCCCATTGAATTAATTTTGGAATGAGAAGCAGTTGCAGCAACGATGGTCACACTCATTTTTTTGGCCAAGAGATCACGCCCCATGTAGTTATTTAATTTTCTCCTTAATAACTTAGAAAAATTTAATATTAAACATTGGATTTTAAAGTACTAATCTCAAAAAAATAAGCTTGTCAAATAATATTCATCCATAAACAGGAGTGTGAAAGAGTGTTCTCACTAGGAGAGTCAGGACAGTTTTCAATCAACAAGTCATTTCACTATCCCAGGTCTCAGTCTGCCCATTTGTAATGCAGCAACTTTTTCTATGATGATTTAAGGCCCTTCTTGTGATAATTTAAGATTCTTCTTCAGATGCCTCCTCCAAGGCATACACACACATACCTGATCATACCATGAAACTAATGCTTACTACATTCTTCCAGTTTCAGGAATTAGATTGTTCCATTGAGCAAGTTGATCTGCTTCCTTGAAATGCCACAGTCCCTCCCCTCCCCGCTTCCCCACCAATCTTAGCTTTAAAGATTACTAGTTTTCAAAAATATCATATAAACTGTAAACAGGAAAACTGGCATTAAGTCTAAAAATGAAAAAGCCGAAGGTACTGCTATAACCTCTAAATACACTTGCACCCCATCTTCTCCAAGCATGGGGAGCCCTACAACCAAAGTTAAAGCTGAGTTCCAGTTTTTCTAAAATGAAACAAGGTTTATGCATTTTTCTCCTGTTCACTTTGTATCACCTGAAAGAATTACTGCATAGAGTTTTCCATTTAAGCATTTAAGTAACAGCTCAGCCCCAATTTCTAATACTGAAAATTAGCTTTCTTCTACCCTCCCCCACACACATTTTGGGAGGGGGAAGGAAGGAGTCGACTTCAATATTCTAATAGTTTAATAATAAAAGTTATGCTGAACGCTTATAATTGCCTTCAGTTGGAGGGTACTGTGCTGCATGCTGAACGCTTACAATTGCCTTCAGTTTGAGGGTACTGTGCTATGACACTCCTACAAAGAGTTACCCTCATTTTACAGATAAGAAAACTAAGGTGGAGCAGAATCTAAACCTAGAACACCACAGTGCTCAAGTAAAGCCAATTAATTAAGCAAACACCTTTATCATAAGATCTGGTAACTGAAGTCTTACATTTTTCCAACTATTGCTAAAACTTTATCAATAGGTACAATTACTTTTACAACTATCCCAACACAATTATTTCAATACAATTATTTTTATAATTATCCCAATTAGTCCCCAAAGAGTATGAAATAATTTCCCAAAATCCATTGGCATTTCAAGAAAAACAAAATTTTAGCTGCAAAAGATTAAAGCTAAAAGGAAACGGCTAGCCAAACGTTACAGAAGTAACAACGACAGATGTTTACAAAGGCACAAAGCCCTCATTCTCATGGGCTCAGGTTCCAAAGTCCACTCGGGGGCCCCCAGAACTCAGAATGTCAGAGCCATGAGGGCATCTCCTCAGTCTACACCACTGACCTTCATCCATTTCATTCTCTTTTGTGTACACTACTCTGCTTCATTCAAACTCCACTAATGTTGACAAAATATGCCATTCTGCAGAAGCAATTACAAATGATCACAATCAAGAACTGTGCCCTTCCTCATGATAAAGGCCCCCCCCTTCCCAATAATCGCAACTTAAATTTGCTAACATAATTACTGAAAGCAATAACTTTATTGCTAAAGACTACTGGCTGCCAAATTTTTGTGCCAATTGATGATTAAGCTTGAATCATTCTATAGGTTTGAAAAAAAAAAACTTATTTGATAGGAACTGATGCTCAGGTTAGGACCTGTTTGGGGTTAGTAGAAAATCTACATTAAGGGTAACTGTTGGCCACATGTGGGTGGCTCACACCTGTAATCCTAGCACTCTGGGAGGCCAAGGAGGGAGGATTACTTGAGGCCAGGAGTTGGAGGATGCAGTGAGCTATAATGATGTCAGTGCACTCCAGCCTGGGCAACAGAGTGATACCCTGTCTGGAAGAAAAAAAAAAAGGTAACTGTTGTTAGTCAAAGTCTAATAGGGAACTCTCAAAAATTCAGCTAGGTTCAGGGGGGAGATGAAACCCATAAGTTGGGTGGAATCATCCCATTTCATTCCACCCTGCCTTCGAAGCCATCGTAAGCAAACTATTTAACTACAACATGAGGAAAGCAAGACATGGCATGGGGAGGTAAAGAATTACTTTGGTATATGGTTTAAGTCAAACACTTTCAAACGTAAAGAAGCCAGCACTAGGGCCCCCCCATACCTCCCAATTTTTCTGTTAAGTCAGAATCTTGTCAATCAAAACAGTCAATCTGGTTTCAGTCAACGTGGTTTGTGAATACAGATAAAACCTCAAAGGGAAAGGAATAACTTAGTATTGAACAAGCAGGTCACATCAGCTAAGAGGAAAGAGGATCAAGCTTCCTCTTGCAAGTCACAATGCTTGAAAGGTTAAGAAAAGTGAGAATGGAGTGGGCTTCAATGGGTGGCATCTTGCTTCATTTAGGCAACTGTAATTCTTTATCAATATCTTTCTGTTGCTCTCTTCCGAAGTAACGGAGATGGCAAAAACAGCCTTAGTAAGCCAGGCCTTTACCTCTTTGTCAGTGTTATGGGTGGGGGGAGGGGAGGGAGCACTACTTTGAAACTGCTGCATGGTAGAATTCATCTCAACCCTTTGCTTAAGTGTCATGAAGAATGACACCAAAATGGTCCTTTATTTGCTGAGAATGAATACAGCTAAAATAAACCTTGCCCACTGTGAAGAACTGGATGGAGAAGTGGCAAGATTAAGAAAACCACATAACTTTCAGCATCAGAAATAATTCAAAGGGATTAAATTTTAGATCTACAGAATTACCAAAATGAAAATTTCTCTTGAACCAGGAAAATTTATAAACTCTTTTTTCCTGGCAAACAACTTCAACAACAAAAATTTTAGCCATTTCACCTCCTCACGTATAGCTTCCACAAGAGCCAATTCCCTTACTATATATGCACAATTACGATGCTTTTTTCAAATGAAAAGACAAAAAGCGAAACAAACAGATGCGCTCAAAAGTGTACATGTGAGGAGAAAGTTGCATCCATTTTAAGAAGTACTTTAGGAAACTAGACATTTTAGCCTCCTGAAATCTGAAAAGGACTCTCTGAAAGTAGTATTTATAAAGTAGCTACAATGGAAGGGAGAACTGCGATGGAAAAAGGCAATTTTACTCACTCATCAAACACTTCCAAGATTTCTCTATTCCAAGTACAACTATTGAAAATGTGTCAAGATAAAGAATGTATAGCAATGTCAAATGAAGAACTGAAAGTCTGCAAGAAAGTGCCCATTTTCTCCCCAAAATATCTTCATTGTTTTCTAAAATATACATTCCTAAAATTGGAAATAAAAATCTCATGGACAGTATCAAGTCTATGCAATGCCAAAACCAGCGTAGCTTACCTTTTTTCTTTAAACTTCAGATAGTCACAGAGTTTCCCCAGACAGTGCTGATACCACAACAGCCCGATACTAGTACAATTTATGACAGGTTATGCCTTCAAGGCAACCTCAGCAGCACAGGCTTGCCCAACTAGCCATGGCCCACTTCCCAGAGTCCATGTTGATAAAGTCCATTCCTATGCACTTTAATCGAAATAGCTCAAGCATGCCTTTTTAAAGGATCGCAGATTATATTCAAAGGCTAAGAAATTAAGATATCAATAATGAACATTTCTTTCTCATATTTTTTTATCAAGCATTTTCTCAATTCAACAGACTTCGATCTATAAACATCTACGTGCTGAACTCGATTCAAGGCAGCAATCTCTGTAATTACTTCCAAGGTATGTATAGTTTGGTTTTCTGGCCAGTAGGTGAGATGTATGCACTGAGAGGACACACGTAGTACGTATAGAATGATGGAAGGTGGGTAACAAACACTAAAATGCCATTTCTTATTCATTTTCTCCCCTTTCCTCCCCCCCCAAAAAAGCCTTTTGAAATTAACCTATGAATCAATGGCATTCCAATTAAAATCTCATTTTGGTAAAAATTCAAAGTTCCTCATAAATTTAACCAACGTAAGTTACATCTGGCCACCTCTACAAAATGGATGAAGAAATGGGTAAGAAAGTGGATCTTTAGCTGTATCTGCAATATTTCACTCCTTTAAAAAGAAAAAACTACTTTGGGATGACATAGCATAAGTGAGAAACAAATTTGCATTATGTTTTTAAAAAGCATTTAGGGATGGATTTTAGAATTTTCAAAAGAACATGCATATACTTTTAAAATAAACAGAGTATACCTATGGCTGGAAAAGTTTAGACTTGTAATGTAGAATAAAATATACTGATGCTGAATACAGGTTCAATCCCCATTCAGTGACTTAGTCATTATGAGATACAAGACAGGAATTCATACAACTAATTATTTTAGGCAGCAAACTGCCTTATTCAGTGTCTGAGGCCACTTTAGGTTTCCTGCAAGGAGATAGTCCCAGGAGTGCTCAATATTCAAGGTCAAATCAAGCTGGAATTCTAGAACTTATTTTTCCAGGAAGCATTTTAAAGCCCAACGCAGCAACTGTATAAATTGTACCAGCACCTGCACCCCTTTTTCCATCCAAGGGACTCAGAAAAATCCTGCCCCTTGGCCTGCCTAACTGGGAAAAACATAGCCATCCTCGGATGAGGGTGGGCTACAATGTTTCCTTGGCTCTAGATGGCAAGGGTGTCACCCCCGCTGGCCCCTCACCGCTAGTGATGTGAGCCTTTCCTGGGTACCTAGAACGTTTAGACCCTGCTCGATTCCCACCATTCACAGAATCTTGACACCCAGCTCTTAAGACACGGAACACACAACTCTGAATTTCTGCTCCCAGTGTCGCCTCCAAGGCGGCAAAGGCTCACATCCTATGTGCCAAAAACAAACCAAAAAACATTAAATGGCAACCCGTGAGCAGCTCACACACTGAAGTCCCTAAACTCCTCCTCCGAAAGGCAAAGACCCTTCCTCCTTGCCTGAGCGGGAGTGCCGGCGGGGAGCAGAGCAGCCGCGCGCCGGGCTGCGTTCCCAGGGCCGAGGCGGGCTCAGGGCTGGCCGGGCTGCAGCGCAGGGCCACAGCGGCTCTGCCTCCGCCCGCCTCTCCCGGGACCCGCCGCAGGCATAGTGCGCGCGGTCCCCGTACACCCGGCCCGGCCACCACCGCGCCTGCAGGCCTTTTTGACTATCAAGGAACAGGACAAGCAAAAAACCCAAACTACGTTTAAATGAACCAAATACAAGATAAGAATGGCGGCAAACAAATCTCATCATTTTGTTGGAAAACTCAACTCCCTCCCTTTTAGATCTCCAAGTTACCGTGATGTTTTAAACCAATTGCTCAGACAAAGACACCTCACTTGCCAATTCCCAGGAGTCATTTCCGGGGGGATGTTTGAGGAAAGCAGTAACACCGGCAAGACCCTACCACTGTCCCTCGCCCCCTAAAATGACAAGGGAAAAGCCAGGCGTCCAGAGCCTCCTTTCCCAAGGTCAGGTGACATCAGTCACTGTAAGGAAAAGGTACCCCAAATTATTTAATGAAGTCTGTTGACACAGGAAGCAACTCAGTTAAGGAGCACATCTTAAAAATTGAGGTGGACTGCACATACGGCAAGATAAATGGATTTAGGCATTCTGTGTGTCACAATCAAGACAGGGGTCAGCCTATCATCCTCCAAAGTGCCCTCAAGTCTTGGCTCCTTCCCAGCCCTCATTTTTTAAAGAAACAATACATTCTGAAACTGTTAACGATCAATCCCTTCAAAGGAAAGGAAGAATTCAGGCTGTGGATGGGACCTCTTATATGAACCCCACCACTTTAGTCTATTCGGAGCATTGGTTTGTCACTTTTAAACTCAAAATTTCTAGCATACTAAATCCAGGAACCAATAAAGAAAGCAGTCCAACTATTAGTTTCCAAGTTTTCTTTTTTTAAATGAAAGCCTAAATAGACGAAACAGAATCTTGCTCAAAAACTAAGCAAATGTTTTTTTTTTTTTTAAAGGATATTTATGTTAAGAATAACGTACTATCTTTATGCTTGCCCTACCATTGCACATGCTAAAAGGTGAACTTTAAGGGCATCTGGGTACCTCCCAGGGCGAGGGGAGCTTCACTTCTCACCTTAGGCTCTGCAATGCAGTTTAAAAAGTGAATAAACCTTTTGCGCGTCTGGCAACTAAGCATCCACTGTTTCAGCCCAAATAAAATGTAGATGACCTTTAACTGGAAATATAAATAAAAACTGACATTTAAACTCAACACCACTTGATGTTTCCAGGTTCCATCTCCCCTTCAACTCCCTCAGCTCACCCTCCATGTGATCCCAATCTGCAAGAAAATTGGCTCCATTTTTCCATTCCCAGGATTTGGATCGGTATTTACCCTCGATTATTCGTTTTTCTAAAAGTGATGAAAGAACATACTATGAACATTTATGAATATGTTAAAACTATAAGGTGAGTCCATTCAAAGCTTAAAAACGAAGAAAAAAGGATAACTGCCCCCTAGCTTAATATCTAGAAGGAACCTTTAAAAACGAGGTGCCCTCAACAAGCAGATTAGGATTTCGACTTTTTTCCAATAGGAGAAGCCTGTTTCAGGCCACCAGGCAATAGCTCCGCCCTCCTCCCCAAATAACAGGTTAGGAGTGGGAAAAGCTGCGGCGCTGTGCTCACCTTAGCCCTTGGTCGGCACTAGCTCGCCGGCTCCTACTACTTACGCAGGCGGCAGCTCCCGCTAGAATTTTTAAAGCCCCTGTCGTCCCCAGCTCTCCCTCCAAGGCAAGACTACAGCGACCACACACACCAATTCTCACAGGTCTACAGGTAGATCGCTGAAATTACCAGCCCCCTCGGCAGAACCCGCTCCTCAAAACCTTTGGCGCCTACCTTCAATGGGTTCGGGCGGGTAGAAGGTACTCGTCTAACACCAAAGTGAAAAGGAGGAAGAGGTAACATGGAGTGAAAAATAGGTAAGGTTTAATCGACAGCCCAGAGTGAAACCAAGCCCAAAGGCTGCGGTGCAGCCCTGAGACCCTGCGCACCCCCACGATAAAGCCACGTGTGGCTGCTCCGGTTTTGTCCAAGGGCAGTCGCGCCCCAGGTAGAGCTGGGTGGGGATAGCTCCTAACCAGGGAAACCGGTTCCTAGAGGGACTGAAGCCGGAGCAGGCGGGAGCGGCCCAAGAGACTTCCAGCCGGGTGAAGGCAAGGTCGCCCCCTAATTCCGCTCCTATCTCGGCTACAGCCGTGGGCCCACAAATCCGAGAGGAGATTCTACATAAGAGAGCTCAGGGACCAGAACACGCTTTTTACATAGTACGGGAAACAGCCGTGGAGCAAAGGCTTAAGACCGGGGGCCACTTGGCCCTCACAGACCACAGACGCCCACTGTCTTGCCCAACACACAGCGAGGCAATGACTGCCACGCTGTCCAAACAACAAAAAAATCAGTCTTTCCCTCAAAACTGCACACGTGGAAACCAGGTCTACACAGGCGCACACAGTCCAAACGCCCACCAACCAACACCACCATCTCTTTCCGGCTCATGCCCCCTTTAAAAGCAACAATCTACGAAATTTACAAATAAAAATGAGAAAATAAAGGAGCGCCCTCCCAGCGCACTGGGAGGCCTCTGGCGTGCCCGCACAAGGAGGCCACGTCTACACAAACACACCTATTTCTTCCCAGTTCATGCCTAATTGGAGACAACGGTTGCCGCGGTTTGCCACGCTGTGCAAAAGTGAAATACAGAAAAGGGCGGACCCCACGCAGTGGGAATTTTCGGGGGCCCCTCGCGGCACGCACACAGAAGCCACGACGTCTACTTCCACACACTTCCCGGGTCATGATCTACTTGGTAGCAACGACTGCCACGTAGCCAAAGGAAATACAAAGAAAGTCCGGAAAGGAGAGGGCCCCTCTCCTTACTTTGGGACCGGTTGAAAGGCCCTTCTCGAACACACACGCGGTTATCGGGTGGACACGAACACACGCCCCCAACCCCACGCACTCACCTCGTCGTCGTGGTGCTGGCAGAAGCCGAGGCGCTCGGGAAACACCGAGAGGATGGAGAAGGGAGGGCCGGGGAAAGGCGGCCCGAGCCCGAGCTGCTGCGCCGCTGCCGCGGCGGCGGGACCCGGCGGGCCGCGCTCGATGTAGTGGTCCTTGGTGAGGCGCACGCGCTGGTGCGCGCGGACGCAGTTGTCGCACAGGTGCTCCTGGCAGTCGAGGCAGCGCGAAGAGGCCGCGTTGCCCTCATCGCACGAGCTGCAGCCGTGAGGCCGGCGCAGCAGCAGCGCAGACGGGGAGGCGGCGGGGCCACCGGGTGCCGAGCGAGAAGGCGCGGGCGGCTGCGGCGCCTGAGGCAGCGGCGGCGCGGAGGCGGACGCGCGCGGGTGCGCGTGGTGAGCGTGGTGCCGGTGGTTGCTGTGGCCGCCCGCGCCTGCCGGAGCGCCGGCGCGCCCGTTCTTGGGCGGCGGCTCGTCGGCGGTGGCCACCACGGCGTCAAGCAGGTTGCTGAGCAGGAAGGCGGACGAAGGCAGCGCGTCCATGCCCGCCGCCTCAGCTAGTACTACTTTCTGGTCGCACACCGGGCAGCGCAGCTTGAGCGGCTCTCCCGGCGCGCCGCCACCGGCGGCCGGCAGCCGGTGCGCTTCGAGACAGGGGCGGCAGAAGGCGTGCAGGCAGGGCAGGACGTGCAGGCGGCGCGCCGCCGCCCCAGGGGCCCCGCCGCCGCCCCCCGACGACGTGGACGTCTGCGAGGAGGACGACGACGCGGACGAGTTGGAGGAAAGCGGCGCCGGCGAGCCGCACATCTCCTTGCACAGCAGGCAGATCTGGAAGTCGGTCTCGGGGAACGAAGCCATTTGCAACCCAGCCCGGAGGAGGGAGGAGACCAGAGAGGAAGAGGAGGAGGAGGAGGAGAGAGCGGACGAGGTGGGTGGGGGAGCCGACTCACTCAGAAAAATGCATCGATTAGGCCTGCAATCCGGGAGCCGGCACTAGAGCAGCGCTGCCCGCTTGGCCTCGCCACGTCCGGCTCGAGCGCTGCCACCCCTGACACTGCAGGCATTAAATGCCACTATCCAGCGGCTACACAGATTCCTCCCGGAGGACTTGGGGGCCCGCGTGCCTTCCAAAGAGGGAACGCCGGAACAAGCCCAGACTCGCAAGGGGCGAACGAGGGCAGGGAGGTCAGAAGACTCCCTGGAGCAGCTGGGGCTTCGCTTCGCGATAGCCAAGGAGTCCCCAAAAGGAGAATCCGCTGTGCAATCCCAGTCCAGGCGAGAGCAGAATTTGGTTCGACGATTATTTGGTGCGTTCTCTTCTTTAAGTGGATTTAATCTCTTCTTGGGAGGTGAAGATGCCCCAAAGTAGTAAAGGCGGGAGCGGCGCGTCGCCAAGCCAGTGTCCCCCCGCGCGACGCC
>RJWJ010046571.1:0-11305 GCA_004363605.1 Indri indri | reverse complement strand
TCCTCTCTAAGCACAAGTGAAAAAAGTAGTGATGCACATGCAAAATAGTTGGGTATTGATGTTCCGTCTCACATAAAATTAACCAAATAACAAAACCATGTTTCAGAAGTTATAAACATTGTTTTTAATTCCAGAGATTTATTTAATAAAGCTTTTGTTTTCAAGGAAGTATTTTTAATTATTATTTTCTCCTAAATTCTTGCAGCTTAGATTTACATTATTTGAGCAAGAATCCTATCTGGTTTCATAGAATAGAGAATGTTTCTAAACACCTCGAGTGTTCTCTGTTAGTGGCATTATTGACTATAGAATCTTAAGGTAGATGCCAGGCAAAGTGTTCCTCTTTGCTCCAAACATGCTGGGACATCATGAAATAAAAAACTCAAGTCATGGGATGCAGTGGCTCACGCCTGTAATCCTAGCACTCTGGGAGGCAGGAGGATGGCTTGAGGTCGAGAGGAGTTTGCGACCAGCCTGAGCAAGAGCAAGACCCCATCTCTACAAAAAATAAAAAAATTAGCCAGGCATGGTGGTGGGCACCTGTAGCCCCAGCTACTCAGGAGGCTGATGCAGGAGGATCACTTGAGCCTAGGAGTTTGAGGTTGCAGTGAGCTGTGATGACGCCACTGTACTCTAGCAGGGGTGACAGAGCGAGACTCTTGTCTCAAAAAAAAAAAAAAAACCAAACCAAACAAACAAAAAACCCAAGCCATCTGTCCCCTTCTCCTTGCCTGGGATTTTAAAGTCACTAAATTATTGTTTTGTTTGGCCATCTTAGTTCTTACCAAGTTTGTAAAACTGTTAGGGCAGTGGTTGGGGGTTGGGTCAGTTAGGGAAAGCCTCCTGCCGTTAAGAACCACCACTTTTCCTTTTAGGTCCACATGAAAACAACCGAGGGGTAAACAGCAAGCATTCTAAAGGGGAAGGATGCATCAGAGACTTTTACATTTGGTAAAATGGGGGCGAAAGAGTTCTATGCACTTGGAAAAAGAACAATCGCTTATGCAAATTGCCTTTACTTTGCACTTGAGAAAAGCGGAATGAACCCATCACCCACCAGAAAAGACTTAAAGCAAAGCTAGAGTCCTGAGAGCCTTGTTTTGATGAATAGACTCACTAGGAACAAGAGGAAGGTGGCTGCACTGATGAGAAAATGGAAATAGGGTCCCTTTCTCAGTGTCTGGAAACCGCCCAGAAATTTTAATTCTAGTTTCTGTTGGAAGACCCAAACCAAAATGTACATGGTAGGGTTGTGTTCATTCTGCTTGTCTCAGGTCACAATCCTCCAGATATTTCAACCACCATGCTTATGTTGTTGGCACAAAGACCATGGCATCTTTAGTAGCTAAGGAGACTCTTTGGCAAATGGAGTTCTTGTATATGATGTGAAAGGGGCTCATTCAGAGAACTAAACATCTACTTGTGGCTAGATGTGAGAAATTGAAGCTTTAAGTATTGTCATTTCTGTAAGCATGCCGCAATAATTGTGTCCCGTCTACAAAAACAAAGAAATACTTAATCTTTGCAGGTTTTCATTAGCTTCAGAAAGGGGAATGCAAATATTTTGATACTTGACTTGATTTTAAGGATACTGGCAATCAAAGAAAGATATTCAATTTGCTAAATTATAGCATGGATTTGAAAGACAAGGAATTTTTTTGTTGTTGTTATTTTGAATTTTTCTAATTCAGAATCTGAATGAGTTTCCATTCTTGGGATAGAGTAGCTCCATATATCACATAAAACCAGCCAAAACCAAAGCAGTCTCCTGTTACTGTAGAAATTTAAAGGTTTCACAAACTAATTGATATTAATTAAAATGAAAGCATCTACTACCATTTTATTAAACACCCTATTTAATCTCTATGTCCTGTGTCCATTCTCTCTATCCTATCTTTGTCTCTCTCTCTTCAGAACTGTTAACTTAGTTTGATGAAGAAAGTACTCTGTTGCATGCTAACCTTTCAGATTTGAGTTAGAACCTAGGTCCTGAATCCACCCGGGAGATTTTTTCCTTTCCCTTTTACATTTCTTTCTTTTTTCCACATCTTCCTTTTTGAATATTTTCCTTTAAACACCTAAAAGTGTAGGAAAGTAGGAAGAAGAGACCAAAGGAACAAGGGTTCAAAATGTGTTGTGTATGACACAACTTGCAGAAAGGTAGTAAAATGTCCGCAGGGTTCAGGCTCTCGAGCTTTTGGGCTGAGACGTGCTTAAACAAGGCCAGAGAACCCACAGTCCAGGAATATCAACCAGTCCAGTTTCCCAAGGAGTATAAAACTAGCTAAAGACAAGGAAGGGGGCCATATAGGAAAATTTGAGCTGGGGCATGATTATTAATACACTGCTTTAGAAATTGGGGTGTGGAAGATTCACATACAGACTTTAACACACACGTCTTATATGGGAAAATCATGGGTCACAACTTCCACGTGTACAAATTGCAGATAATATACCTAAAATCCAGCATTGAGTATCATCAGACACAGGTTTAGACAGACTAGCAGTTTAAGGTAAATTTGCTTCATTTTATGGAATTATGACACAAGCTGTAAATAAAAGGAGCCCTGGCTTTAGGCCTCTTTTCTGTTTGGAGCCAATAAATTTAAATCCTTTGTCCCCGCAGACCAACTCAAAGACAGTAACCTTGGCTACCGTTGCTACAGAGGAAACATACTCTCCAGATTTCCAGTTCTATATTCAGCTTTAGAAAATCGGTTATGTCGAAAGAGAAGAAACAATTTTACTTTGCCTCGGTTACTGACACCAAGAAGCACTCCTCAGCCTGTTCAGAGGGGAAACAATGAGTCATTCATGCAGTCAGCCCAGGTGGTGCACGAATTCCAGACAGAGGCCACTGAGTTAACCCGGGAAGGCCTCGCTTGGCACAGAGCCCACAGTGCGCCTGCCTGGGGCTCCCTGCAGCCTGCGGGGGAAGCGGGGCGGCCCAGAGCAGGCCGGAGCTGGGAAGGAACACGAAGCCCTGTAACCAAGGCTGCACTCTGCAGTGCCGGTCCCAAGGGGCCTCCGAGCTGTTTGTCACCATGTGATTGGCTCAGGAGAGGGGTGGAGAAATGAAAACACTCTGCGCAGGATATATTTAGTTGAAGTGCAGCTGGGGAAGCGTTTAAACAAGGGAGCTTTTGTCCTTATGTTGAAGTGTTTTTCTTAACTCTTCAAGGGTGAAAACCTTAAGCCACGTACTGATCCCCCCCATCCCCCCAGTACATTTTCTCTTGTCTGGGGAATGTTCTTACTCTGAAAGTTTACAATTTTCTGGGGTTTGTTGTGTAAGAGGAAACTGAGCAACCTGGATACAGAATTGACACAAAATGTGAAGTACAAACCTTTCCTGGGGGACACAGATCAACTCTTAACACACTACAAGTTTGCACCTTGCAATCTATTTTCTGTCGGTTCAAACTGGAAATTGGGTATTTTCAAACGTCTTTACTGGAACTAATTTATGGAGTTAAAAACATAATTAAGTTTTATAAGCTGACAGAACCCTGTTTCACTTGAGTTGATTCACATTTTCCAGTAATGAAAGGTTTACTTCTGCGCTGATGAGCACAGCTTCCCTGCAACAGATTACTGATGAGCCATGTAATGGCGCCTGTTCACGTCCTCCTCAAAGAGTGACAGGGAACAGCCACCTTGCTGCAAGGCTTTACAGCCAGTACGGAAATGCTGTATGGCAGGGGCACATCATCGTTATTACGAAGTAATGCAGGAAATATTTTACATGAAAATCTCATTCGCAGTCATGAAGCAAGGGCAGAAACTTCTGGACAAGGAGCCCAGGGCTTTGGTAATAACGGGAAACCAGGCTATGTTAGTCAAGGTTCTCCCGAGAAACAGAATCCATAGGATGTGTGTGTGTGTGTGTGTGTGTGTGTGTGTGTGTGTGTGTGTGTGTGTGTATATATATATGCAGAGAGAGAGATTTATTTTAAGGAATTGACTCATGATTATGGCGGCTAACAAGTCCCAAATCTGCAGAGTGGGCTGGCAGGCTGGAGACTCGGGAAAGAGCCAATCGAAGACCCAGGGAAGAAGAGTCAGTTTTGTAGTTCAAGTCCAGAGGACGTCTGCTGGCAGAGTTGCCAGAATTCCCTTCTGCCAGGTGGCGGGGAGCGAGGTGGGAGTCTTTTGCTGTATGTGGGCCTTGAATTGATTGCATGAGGCCCACTGCATTATGGACAGCGATCGGCTTTATTCAAAGTTCACCGACTTAAATGTTACTCTCATCCAAAAACACCCTCACAGACACATCCAGGAAAATCTTTGACCGAATATCTGGGCACTGTGGCCTAACCAAGTTGATACATAAAATTAACCAACCCACAGGCCAACAAACCCGTTCTGAAAAATTCACTTGTTAAATTCATTTGTTAAAGCCACAAGATTGCTTACCCAGCTGAAAATGCTGTGAGGGTATAAAAATGGGTAATATGTGATCCTTGCCTTCAAGGATCTTTCTCTCTCTTTCTCTCTTTCTCTTTCTCTCTCTCCTTCCTTCCTCCCTCTCCTCTCTCCAGACCCAACACTATGTTGTAAGGAAGCCCAGGCCACGTGGAGAAGCCATGTGTGGGTATTCCAGACGATAGTCCCCAGCCGACACCAACGTCAACTCCTAGACATATGAATGAACAAGCCTCGGATGACTCTGTCTCCACCCTTCCGAGTCTTCCACCTGTGCCCCAGACATGGCGGAACAAAGACAAACTACCCTCTGTGGCGCCCTGCCTCAATTTCTGTCCCCAAGGAATCCATGAAACATTTTAAATATGCATATATTAATGCTGCTTTTAGCCACTAAATTTGGGAACGATTTGTTATACGGCATTAGATAACTAATACAGTAAGATTATGGATAACTTTATAAGAAACTACCAAACTGTTTTCCAAAGTGATCTTACCATTCTGCATGACTGCTAGCAGTGTGTGAGCATTCCAGATGCTCCGTGCTAATAACACTGGACATTGTCAAGTGTTTCCAATTTTAGCCTTTCTAGTGGACATGGAGTTGGTTCTCATCGTGGTGCTATTTTGCATTTTCCTGATGACACTATACTTACTTTTGATCAGAAGTATTATTACCCAACTTAGAAACCTGTCTTATTACCACATTATTTCATAGTCACATCTCATAAAACCACTCATCCCTACCTCTGATATGAGAGAGTTTATGCTTATGCTTCCAATTTGTTTTTAAATAATTGTTACCAAAATGAGTCTGTGTGGTTAATAATTAGCCACATCATGATTTATCAAGTTAGTTTGCAAGTTTCTGAGAGAAATAGAACTGTCTATCCACAGATGTAGAATTCTTGATCTAACCACACCGTCACCTATTGTCAATTAGCATTGATATTATGACCATTTATTGAGAAATGCTATTGCCGGGTAGTTTACATATATAAGCTCACTTACCACAATAACACCATGAGGTACATGCTATTATCCTCATCCTATTCCTAAGGAATAAGAGGTTTAGAGAGTTCAGGAAACTTGGCTGTGACCACACAACTGAATTTGAACCCAGTATCATTTTATTTGATCAAAAACAGGTTTTTCCTCACTTCTTTCTAATTTTATACCACGACATAGGAAAATATTTTTGCCTGAAGTAAACAGTGGAAGATATTCTAGACTGGGAGGTGGGAGGATGGGCTTTCCTCTTGGCTCTCTCACTAACCGATAGTCCCCTCTTGGGCAAGCTCCTCTCTGGCCTACCTTACTCATCATTAAAAATAAAAGGTTGGGGTCGGGCTCAGTGGCTCATGCCTGTAACCTCAGCACTCTGGGAGGCTGAGGTGGGAGAATCACTTGAGGCCAGGAGTTCAAGACCAGCCTGGGCAACATAGCAAGACCTCACCTCTACAAAAAATAGAAAAATTAGCCTGGCATGGTGGCATGCACCTGTAGTCCTAGCTATTTGGGAGGCTGAGGCAGGAGGCTCACTTGAGCCCAGGAATTTGAGGCTGCAGTGAGCTATGATCACACCTCTTTGCTTCAGCCTGGGTGACAGAGAAAGACCCTATCTCCAATAAAATAAAATAAAAGATTGGATTAAGGCTTATCCAACTCAAAAATTGCTATATGCCAGCCACTGTTCTAAGCATTTTACAAGTATTAACTTGTTTATGTCCCATAAAAAACCTTTGGTATAGGTACTAATATTCTGCCCATTTTACAGATGAATAAACTGAGGCACAGAGATTAACTTTCCCAAAGTCAAAACACTAGTAAATGGTATAGCTATGCACTCTGGTATATAAATGGTAAACCTAAGCAGTCTGGCTCCAGAATCCATTATGTTACTAAATCAGGCAACATTTATTGACAGCTTAATATTAACAACAACCTTATGACATCATCAGTAACGTGATTCTCTCTCCATCCCTCCTACTTTTTGGGTGAAGAAAGTGAGGCTTAGAAAATATATCTTGTTCCAACTCCTATATCTAGTCAAGAGTGGAGCCAGGATAGAAAGCCCAGCTAGCCGGTCATCAACTGTGGGGTCACCTATTCCCAGGATTCGGAGCTCTAGGGATTGTGAGCAATCACAGCTCAGCTACCCCTCCCCCCCCCCAACACCTTCCACTGACAGTTACACACTTACACTGACAGTTGTGGCCACACCTTCCCCACCAAACTTCAACCTGGCTGCCTTTTCCCCTCTTTCTCTTCTTCTCCTCTTAACAAAACAATTGTCTGAACATCAGAAATTAGAGCTGCAAATGCCCACACATGCCCAGGGGAACCCGCCCCGGGGCACTGGCGTTGGTGGTGTTGGTGGTGAGGGGGCTCCTAGAATAGAGACTGCTACAGACAGGTGGGATCTCCCTGCCCTCGCTACCCACAGATCTCCAACCCTCCAGGCCCAATGTTGAGTTAATTACCTGAGATTCAAATGACGCTCAGAAAAGGGAGCTTGGGCAGCCTAAATATTACAATTGTGATGCTATTGCATTCAGAGTCCGGTTTTGTTTCTACTTCTAGGAAGTATTTTTTTTTTAGTAGAAAATATATACATTATAAAAAGTCAAATAACACAAAAAGCATTTGAACACAAAAAGCTAGTGAATATGATCCTTCATCTCACCCCTACCCATCCCCCTCCCCTAAGACGACCTCTTTTTTGTGTGTCCAGCCAAATATATTCTTGCATATGTATCCAAAGAGGTATATATTTTTTAATCACACAGATAGGCACATACTATACACATTGTTCTGATCTCCCTTTTGACTTCTATTTAACAATATGGTTTGGAAATTATTCCTTGTCAATACCTAAAGCACATTCTCATCTTCTCAAAAGGGGCTGCATAGCTTTCTTTTATAGAGACATGCCATCATTTATGTAATCAGTCCCCTAGGACGGCCGTTCAGGTTGTTTCTAATCTGAAGCTCGACAAGCCATGCGTAGTGAATCTGCTGGTGTCTTTACTGCAGTGTCCTGTAGGCACCTCTGAGATCTCTCCTGTCATGCGTGTGGGGGCAGGGAGGGGAGTTTGTGGCATGCCCTCCCCCAGCCAGCAAGGAGTATATTACTGCTGCAGTTTCCTCTATAGGGCTGGAGTCCAAAAGAGAATTCCTATGGCTAAGGGGGGGTCCAGCTCAGAAACAGCATCGAGAAGGCAGCTCAACTGATCAACCCAGCAGCAGCAGCAGCAGCAATGAAAACACCATGAGCTTTTCTAGCATCCCTGGCCAAATATGCCACTGTCATCTTTTCCAGCGGGGCTTTCAGTCCCAGGGACCGACAGGTTCTGCAATTCATGCAGTTGTAGGCACCACTTTATGTTCCAGGGCAACGTGGACCAACAGATGGAGAACGACCCGATGTGGGGTTCCCTGAATGTTACCTGCCTATAGCAGTTTCTCTTGTGAAGCCACCTGGGCAGCCTAATTCGGCTCAGCTCTCATGTTCCCTTCACTGAGATCAAAGCTTCTGGGGAGCCTAGTTGTTCCTCCCAGAAAAGCCGACAGCTGAGTGCGTGCTTCTGTCTGGCTTTGTCTGAAGATGACGTCGCTTGAGTGCCAGCCCTGAGTGAGCCTTCGGTGATTTTCCTTCCAAAGGAGAACACTGAGGAACACCGCCCCCCACCCCCAACAAATGTTCTCTGACAGGATGAGGAGAAACCTTTTTGTATTGAAGCCACTGTCCCAGCCCCCCTACAACAAAAATTAGTTGAAAGTGACAGATATAAAGCCATTGATTCCCACCCACCCCCAAAATTTAACTGTGAATATTTCCCAACATACAGAAAAATTGAAAAGAATTATGCCATGAACACCCATCCATCCACCACCTAGATTCTACCATTAACATTTTGATAGATTTGCTTTCTTTGTAACATAACCTCCTATCTATCCAAGTCACTGATTTTTGAGGCTTTTAAAGAGCCTGGCTTAAATATTCAATTCATTTGCTTTTATTAAATAAAAATTCAGAACAGGGCCAGGCCCGGTGGTTGATGCCTGTAATCCTAGCACTCTAGGAGGCCAAAGCAGGAGAATCGCTTGTGATCAGGAGTTCGAGACCAGCCTGAGCAAGGGTGAGACCCCTGTCTCTACAAAAAAATAGAAAAATTAGCCAGGTGTGGTGGCACACACCTGTAGTTCCAGCTGCTTGGGAGGCTGAGGCAGGAGGATTGCTTTGAGCCCAGGAGTTTGAGGTTGCTGTGAGATATGATGATGCCACTGCACTCTATCCAGGGCAACACGGTGAGACCCTGTCTCAACAAAACAAAACGAAACTTCAGAACAGGAAACTTAACACCTTGTTTAATAAACACAGAATGAATAATTTCATTCCATTCCAGAATTAGGCTAAGGAAGAGAGAAAGGAGTTTAGAGGTAAAAGGAAAGGGATAGGACGGCTGTCAGGAGGATAAGATTGGTGAGAAGAGGCAGAGGGGGCCCACAAAAGGAAGGAAGGGTGTGGACACAAAGGAAAAGAGTTCACAAGTGACTATGGGTCAGGTCGCTGACACAACCATTCATTGAGAGCCGGGATGTAGGTTTGTACCCATGCAGCAGACACTGCAGTGGCCCAGACCAGCTCCCAGCACTGAGCACTGGGGATCTCCCCCCGCTGCAGTCAGGATAGCCACTTGCAGCTGCCCCAGGACTCCTTGTGGACCATGCTGTCACTCAAGGGTTCCTAGCCAGGGGTTCCAGCTCCACAGACAGCCGTAAAATGGAGAAGATCTGGAATCAAAACCAGATGCTAGCTTTGAACCCCGCTTCTGTTATTTAACCTCTCTGAGCTTCTGTATTCTCATCCATAAAATGGGCATCATATGAAGAATATATACCTCTTGGGGTAGCCGGACAGGTAAAGTGAGATGAATGCAGGTATGTCACAGGGGGTGATGTGTATTGAATGCCAGCTGTCTGCCATGCATTGGCCTAAATGGCTCCCATACATTATCTCATTCCATCTCATAATAGCCCTGAGAGGTGGACATTATTATTGGCCTCATTTTGGAAATGTGGAAAGTGAAATTCAAGGTGGTGAAGTCCCTTCTGCGGTGGCCCAGCTGGTAATGGTGGAGCCAGGCCAGCCCCTCTGGCTGCAGAGCCTACATGCGGTGCTACTCTCAGCACTGTGCCTGGTACTGACCTTATAAAATGTGGCCGATCAGGCCGGCCTCAGAGGGTTCTTGCGAGGACAAAGTGAGACAATTCATGAGAAAGTGCAATCATCTGCCAGGCCCTTAAAAATGTTTGTCAATGAATGAATGAATATTGATGAATGAACAAATGTCGATGAGCTCATTAAATACTTGTCATATTCTTCAGCAGTTTTTCTATAATCATCAGTTCTATAGAGGGTTTCCTCTGATGGGATAACCATGGGGAACAATCTTCCTAATCCTGTACTATACGAATGTTAGGTTTAACAAACAAATCACAAGCGAGTTGATCTTCTTTGTGTTCTGACCTCATTTATATACTAGCAATATCGAACCTATCATTTTTTTTTATGGTCAAACGACCAGGCAGTAGATTATAAATGTGAGGGTCTAGGGCAAGCCCTTCCTTCTCCTGCCTCCTCCAGCCTGGCATTGGACTTCTCCAGCGTGGCAAGTACAACACAATACCCAGGGCTGCCCTGGAAAACAGAGCTAGGCGTCTCTTCACCCTCCTTGCCTTTGATAAAGCCTCTCGATGGACTGGTTGCCATGGCAGGCTTTGAGCAGTTGTTTTCCACCTCTTGTGATTGACTTCTCTCTCAAAACTTATAAAATAATAACCCTGTGGATTTATCTCTCACTGCAATGCAGAAGATAGACAGAATAAAGTGAGATTATATATGTAAAAGTACTGTGAAACTTTCTTTAAAATTTCTGTACAAGTGCAAGGTTTTCAAAAGCAGGTTAATGGCCAAAAGGTGTGAGCAACCCAAGCATCCATTGACAGAGGAACGGATTAAAACAATGTGTTATACACACACAGTGGAATGTTATTCAACCTTAAAATGGAAGGAAATTGTGACATAGGCTAAAACATGGATGAACCTTGAGGACATTATGCTAAGTAAAATAAGCCAGTCAAAAAAAAAGACGAATACTGCATGATTCCACTTAATGTGAGGTTCCTGGGGTAGTCGAATTCATGGAGACAGAAAGTAGAATAGGGGTCGTGGGGGGCGTGCCGAGGGGAGGGGAAAGGGGAGTTATTGTTCAAAGGGTAGGGAGTCTCAGTTTTGCAAGATGAAAAGAGTTCTGGTGATGGATGGTGGTGATAGCTACAACATTGTAAATGTACTTAATGTCACTGAACTGCACAATTAAAACCCATTAAAATGATATGTTTTATGTTATGTGTATTTTACCACAATTAAAATGAATTAGTAAGTTTAAAAATCAGTTTATTTACTTCTACATATTATTTGACTAAAATATGAGCAAGTCCCTATAGTCTGATTTTTGTATCACAGAATGTTGTGTCTTCTTCAGCTTTTCATTTCCAGGATAAACTAACCTCATTTTTTAAAGCTAACCCCCCTCTTTTTTTTTTTTTTCAAAAAAAAAGGCCAAGTCTTTTAACCTGTCATTATGAGCAGCTGTAATTTCCATTTCTGTGTGTTCGGGATTGATGTAAAGGCCTTAAAAGCTTTTCCATGCCCTTCATTATCTCCTTCCCAAAGGCGGAATTCCACTTAATGTTACAGCAACAATCCCGCACGTCGTGTTCCGTGTGCTGATTTCCCTTCCCACGTCCACGCCCGTCGACCGGCCATGGCGAGCGGATGTCCTCTTTGCTGACTGTTGGACACTCACAGGCG
>RJWJ010046570.1:0-11306 GCA_004363605.1 Indri indri | reverse complement strand
GAAAAGTTCTTGAAGGAAATTAAAAGTGCTACTCCAATAAACAAGTAAGTGATAAGAAAGTAAAACAGCCTTATTGCTTATATGGAGAAAATTTTAATGGTCTAGACAGATCAAACCAGCCACAACATTTCTTTAAACCAAAGCCTAATCCAGAGCAAGATCCTAACTCTTCAATTCTGTGAGGGCTGGGAGAGGTGAGAAAGCTGCAGAAGAAAAGTTGGAGGTTAGCACAGGTTGGTTCATGAGATTTAAGGACAGAAGCCATCTCCATCACATCACAGTGCATGGCAAAGAAGCAAGTGCTGGTATAGAAGCAGCATTAAGTTATGCAGAAGATCTGGATGAGATAACTGATGAAGACAGCTACACTAAAAAGCAGAGTTTCAATGGCAATGAATAGCCTTTTACGAGGAAAAAAGATTTCTTCCAGGACTTCCACAGCTAGAGAGAAGAAGTCATTGCCTGGCTTCAAAGCTTAAAGGATAGGCTGACTCTCTTGTTAAGGGCATTTTTGCTGTTTCTCTAATTTTACCTTTGCACGTTGATAGAAAGAGGCAGATAAGAAATATCAGGAATGAGAGCCTGAAACAGATATGGAAACTCCAGTGCGCATTGATAATATATGTAATGTCAGATCACTACCCGTGAAGATGTAAGTTATTGAAGATAAAATTTGTAAGCACTCTTAAACACGTAAGACAATAAAATTCCAATATAAGAGGCATCAGTTTAAAGACAGCAGAAACAGTAATAAAAAAGAAAGCAACCCAAGAATTATCAGCACAAATTCCCTTAAAGTCTTAGTCCACATGATAGAATTTGGTTCTCATGATTCAATCCCATGATTTTATTTATCTTGGAAATTTGATATTATAGAGATTTTACTAAAAATTTAAAATGCTAGCGTAGATCAGCAATGAAAGGATGCTGATCCTTATTTTAATATAGTTGATCTCTTTGCAGTAGTTGAGCAAATTATTTCACATGATGTCCGACAAAACAGAATAACAATGTTAACCTGCTTTGCCAGACGTATTTATTTCTCTTGTATTTCTAGGAAATTGGTTGGCAATACGAGAAGGAAAATAAAATGTAATCATAAAATGCAAATGCTGAAACTTATTTTAAAATCTAAAAAGAAAAATATTTGATAATTCCCTAAAATCAATATTCAAATTTATAAAAGTCTATTTTCCTGATATGCAACAATGAACACAACTTCACCACTCTAATTAAGTGGCAAGACACCTGCCAATAGTGTACTTGCCATAACATGCCCAGGAAGCAAAAACCCAAGAAAGCATCAGTGGTCGTAGTACTTATTGAACCGTCTGTACTGACAAATAATGTAAAAAATTAGATCAGCTCACTACACAGATGGAGACTTCATTTCAAGAAAAGCAGTTACCTAATATTTTTGATCTCCACTTCCAACTTTGGAATTTCTTGGAAATTATTTCTAACAATAAAAAAAGCAAGAAATAAAAGGAATATTGTTTTAAAATAATGTAGCACTTTTAATACTGTCTCAAATTTCCTCATGTATCAAACATCCAATTAGAGAGATGAGGCTTTTGTTACTTTATAAAATGAGTTGTAGTGATTCACAGGGTATTTACATCATTTACGTACAGATTGAAAGTTTTATTTCTCCCTTTGCATTCTCATAAGTATCTATACTTTTTACAGCTTCTCTAACAGCTTCTGCAAAATCTTCAAGGTAGTTCAGGGTGAAGAATATAGCCATTCAATTTTCCTTCATGCCAGATTTCTGAGATTTTAGTGATTCTTCATTCCATGTATAAATTCCTTTTTCAATGTCTTGTATACTACTAGACTTTCCAGAAATTGAAAGCCTATATTGTTTCATCCACATTTGGAATAAGCTAAATAGCCATAAATTGCATCTGTCTCACAAAAGGTCAGAGTGATGAGAGCTAGATGGTTCTGATGGTCCACCCTTCTGATCTGACAAACTTGATTATGTCACTGCTAAGTTAAAGTTTTTATTTATTCCCCATTATCCTCAGAATGAAAATAAAACTTTTTACATGGCTCTTGATATTCTCTTTACCTCCACCACCATTGGACTAACTCTTGCCCACCCTTTAGCACTCCAGTTATATAGCTCTTCCTATAAGAAATCTTAAAATGTGTTAGATATCTCTGCTATAGTGATATAATCTTTCAGTCATCTATTTATTTTCTCCCCCCCTTTCTATTTAAAATATCTTTAGTCCTTTTTATCCTAACTTTTAAATACGTGCAAAATATATCTATCCATTTTTCCATTACCATACTCCAACCATTATCATTTCTCACCAGCACTGCTCCAATACTTTTCTTGTTCCCCCTCTGTAGTTCTGCAGTTCATTCTGTGCATAGCAGACAGTAAACTTTAAAATATGTCAGTTCTGACCGTATGTTTTGCTGAGTATCACCCTATAATAACTTCCTATTGAACTTAGAAAAGAAAAAGAAAAATCAAACAAACCCTCAATTGCAGTCATGCTCTATTAATAGTTCTTATCTATTTTTCAGGAATAATTACACACATCTCCCATTTCCTCATTGTATTTTAATAGCAATGGCTTTATTACCGTTCCATCAGTTCCCTAAACTTATTTTTCCCATGATGACTTTCCCTAAATATTCCTCTGATTGAAACGTTATTTTCCCAGATCTTTGATTGGTTGGCTCTTTATATCATTCAGGTCTCAGTTTAATTGTTACCTTTCCAGAAATGTATCAGATTACATTATCTAACTTACCCACTCAGTATTGCTTATTCACCTTATACACTACATGTTACTTACATTATCTGACAACGCCTGACATTTTACAAAATCATTCATGGTGCAATTATCCCTAATGATGTTGCTGATCATGTGAGATCCACCTCAAAGTCTAATCTTAACACATACATCAGCTATGGCACATAATAGCTTTCAGTAAATAGTTGTTGAATGGATAAATTAATGAATTGATGAGTTCATGGCATTTATTATACTTTGTTCCATACACTCATGCCTGACATAGTAACTAACCATAATAAGTACTCAATGAATAAATTTTGAATGAAAATATCTGATTTTACTGAGTCTTTGTATGTGTTTACAAGGATTACAGAGGTTATTTCCCTTTCGTCTGTAACAGATTATTCAACATGTCTCATCTGTATGCCAATATACAATATGGAAAGAAATAGATGTCAAAAGGAGATGGTCCCCTGAGTGGCCCATGTTCACCACAGAATTTATAATGACAAAGAATGTGTTCCTAGTAAAGGCAGGCCTGAATGTATTCAACATTTTTACACAAATTCTAAGCAAAAGGATATTTATCTATGAAAAATAGAAAATGTAAAATATTATTGAAATGAATAACTCTGAAGAAGAGCTAAATTATATCTCAGAATGGTTACTACTGAAGAATAAATTGATGAACCAGAAGAGAAAGTCTAAGAAAAATTTAGTAAAGATGCAATTTTTTAGTATAGTATCATTTCCATTAACAAATCTACAAGGAAATTACAGTAAGTGCCAAGTTAAACATGGCTCAAGAAAATTATAGTAAATATAAAGAGAATGGAACATAACAATGGCTAAGGTTTACCTTTTAAATTTAAAACAGTGGCCCCTTATGATGACAGGCATGAGATTGGATGATGGTCAAAAAATAGAAGTCCCAGGTATCTATATTTTGTAATATTTCATGTGAAAAATGTATTCATATATTACATATGTATTTTTAAAATGAAATATTGTGTGTGTTCAGGTCTACAAATCTGCTGAGGGAATTTGAAAAATGCATAAATAGGACTTGAAAATCCCCTGACACAACAATAGATAATTATTTTTCCTGTTTATCAGAATATGTAAGATTTACAGATTATGACCCTGGCTTTCAATCAAAGGAAGGCAAAGTCAATGCACAATTTTCTTTTAAGATTGGCCACGTTACAATTGGAAAAAAAATGTATAATATAAGCAAAGCTCATGATTAAAGTTCCACTTTTTAGAAATTCCTCTGGAGTTCTTTCAATCGGTCTGCCTTCCTAATCTATCTAGAAGGATACTTATAAATTATTTCTTGTCTAATGGGCCCCTGCCACTGTGAGAGTTTAATGGATTTAGACCACAGGGAGGTTGTGAGTAGAGACCATACTCACCCACTATCTTTGCTCCAGGGAAAGTTTATAATACAGAATCAGGACAGGATACTTCCATCATTTGCTGAGTGAGTCATTAAATTGTTCTCAAGAGTGTTACAGTCCATGGGGAAAATCCCTCTGTTTCTACTCCATTAGCAAGCAAGTCAGCAAAGGAGACTAAGGTTTGGGCCAGCAGTCGATGAGGATACTCACTTTAAGATCTGCAAACCCAGAACTTAGAAAGAAGCTAAAGAGCTACTAGTTTGATAGCTTTATTTTCACGGAATGACAAGAAATGCAAATTCTTTCTGAAGGAAAGCTTTCTCAATTTATTTACCCAGAATCCCACAAATTAAGGAGAAAAGGAGAATAAATCAAAAGTAAAATTGATACATTTATATTATAGAAAAGATTAAAAATCTAAGCAAGCAAAAAAATATATAAAATTCACTATTAATTCCACTATCCCTGCATAATTCATGCCTGTATTTGTGGTTTATTCTTTTGCTCTTTTGCTATTACTATGTACACATATATCTTTTATTTACAAATGTGGAAATAACACATATTTTCTAAGTTTTAATCGGATTTTATGTAATAATAAATTATGAAGATGTATTTTCACAAAATCTCTTTAATTTTATTTTCATTTTAAATTGAGATAAAATTTACAAACATCTAATACAAAAAGCCTAAGTGAATAGTTTGGTGAGTTTTGAGAATTACATAGGGCCATAAAATGATCATCCAAAGTAAGATACAGAACATTTTCATCTCCCCAGAAATTTCCCTGATGCCTTTCTCTAGTCCATTTCAACCTCACCACAGACAACCACTTTATGATTTCTACTACCATAGGTTAGTTTTGCTTCTATTTGGACTTCAAATAAATAAGTTCATACACTGCATATTTTTTGCATAACATAAACACATTTTGAGATTCATACATGTTTCTTGAACGTGTCAGTAGTTCATTAGCTCATTCCTCTTTATTTCCAAGCAATATTCCATTGTATGAATATAACACAATTTGCTCATCCATTTGTCTTTTAATGGATATTTCTGTTATCTTCAATTTTGAGATTGTATGAATAAGGTGTGTATAAATATTCTTGTAGAAGTTATTTCGTGGACTTATGTTTTTATATCTCTTAGATAATTGCCTAGGAGTGGAACCGTGGGGTCATAGAATAGATGCACAGTTAACTTTTAAGAAACAGCCAAACAGGTCTTCAAATGGATTGTGCCATATATATTTCCATCAGTCATGTGTGAGTATTCTCAGTGCTCCAAAATATTGCCAACATTTGGTAGTGTCAATGAGTAGTCTGTGGTATCATCAATGTCCTGGTTTACAGATGGTTGCCTTCTGGCTGTATCCTCAGATGGCAGAGAGAGATAGACAGATCTTCTGTGTCTTCCTCCTTTGATAAGGGAGTTAATCCTATTAGAAGGACTTCACTTTAATTACTTCCCCAAAGCCCCACCTCCAAATATGATCACATTGGAAATTAGGATCTCAATGCATCAATTTTGAGGTGACAATATTTAGTCCATAGTATTATTCAAGATTGCTTTGGCTTCTCTAAATCTTTGGAATTTCTAAGCAAATTCTGAAAAACTAGCTTATCAATTTCCTCAAAAATCTGCTCATTTTGTTTTGTTTTGTTTTACTTTGCTTTGCTTTTGGCCATTCTTCCCAGAAAAAATTGGGACGCTTGTAAAAAGAAAATGGCACAAAGAAGTATTGAGAAAGGAATATGAAAAAGAGGGCATAACTGTATTATAGATACTATGGTGGTTAGATCGAAAATCACATTAACAAACAAGTAGATAACAAGATAGTGCCAGCAAGATGCTACCAAGAATTACACTTTTAATAGAAGTCTGGATATAGCAGAACCCTGCTGGCTGTCCTTTTCTCTCATTTCTTAAGAACTCCAAATTTTAGGATTTATAACTGTGAAAATAATAAACAGGTTGTGAATTAAAACTCATTTAAGAAGCTGTCATTCTGACAGGGTAATAGTCTTGAGATCTAAAGAATTCATAGAGTTTGTTAATTTAATTTAGGTCCTGAAATTAATAAAACCCTTTTCACTAATACATTGAAAAATCACCTGCTTCCTTCACATTAAGAAAAATAATTGTAACCTCAGGTTGGGCACATTCTTGCGAAATTTAGTAATATGTCAAATATTGTCATTTATAACATTGGTCACTGGAAAGTACATTGCACATAGTTATTTACTCTTACCTAGGGAAGAAGGCTCATAAAACAGTCCCCATTTTATTCAACAGATAGACATTTAAATACTTCACATGTACCAGATGTCTAAAGACTGTATATATGCATCTCATTTAATGCTCACAACAACCCTGTGATACACCAGCATTATATAGTAAAGGAATCGAGGCCAAAGATGTTAATAACTAATACAGAGCAAAGCTGGGATGTGAATCCAGGGATTCTGATTACAGGGTGTGTGTGCTTAATCATTATGCTACGTGGTTGTATGTATGAAGAAAGTGACTATGAAGAATTGATGCCTTGTTTGTGCTCATGTAGTAAATTTGAGGTGATGTAAGATTGAAATCAAATCACAAACATCATCATTCTCCCAGTCAAACCAGGCTGGTCCAGGTTTTGGCCAGAACTAAGCTCTCATCAGAAGCTCAAATGAAAAATGGTTCCCTTCCAGATATTTTTCACATTGTTGGCAGAACTCATCTCCTTGTGATTCTAGGACTGAGGTCTCCATATTATTCCTGGCTGTCATCTGGGGGCCCTCAGCTCTTAGAAGCTGACCACAGTCCTCTGCTGCCTAGCCCTCTCCATATCCAGTGAAAAGCCAGGGCTTTCAGTCATATAGTTGCAAGGGAATGAGTTTGGAAGTGGATAATTCCCTAATGGAGTCCTCAGCAAGATTGCAGCCTAGCTAAATATTGATTGCAGGATTGTGAGATCCTGAATAGAAGATCCAGCTAGGCTGGTACTTTGGGTGTCACAAGTGGGTGGTAATGCAGTAAACTAAATGTGGGAGCGCCTTTTGGATCAGGAAGTTGTAAGAAGCTGGAAAAATTTTGATGAGCACAATAGAACCTAAATCAACCTTGGACAGGTTGTTAATGGAAATATAGGTGTTCAGAATGCTGCCAGTTAGAGCTTAGAGGAAGTCAAAAAAATATTATTGGAAAATTTAGGCAGTGAGATCTTAGTTATGTAGTAGCAGAAAACTTAATGAAATTGTATCCTTCGGTTATGGGGAAAGTAGAACTAGTAAGTGATAAGTTTGAATATATACCTAAGGATACCTCCAACCAATGTTTTTGAAAGTACAGCCTGGTTTCTTCTTGCTACTTATAGTAAAATGCAAGAGGAAAGAGATAGATTGAGGGAAGAATTGTTAAAGAAAAAGGAACCATAATTTGGTTATTTTGAAAATTCTCATACTCTAAATGATGTCAAATTTATGAGATTCACAGACAGTAAAGTATACTCTAGAGAAAAAGCTGAGGGTATAACTTGTATAACCTTTTGCTAAAACTTCCAAAAAACAAAAAGGTCAACATATTCAGTCACATAACGGCTTTTTCAAAAGATTAAAAGAGTACCTTATAGATCTTCTCAACCAAAGCAGTAGAGCTCTAGGAAGTTTAATGGTGTTATCCCTCAGCCATCTCAGGAAGAACCAAAGATAGAGAAGAAATTATCTCCAAAAGATCTGTGGATGTGTCTTTTATCTAATGGAATAAGTCTCCATGAAATCCTTGGAAGACCCATAAGCATTTGAGAAACGTATTTCAGCAGACACACTGCCAGGTTGGACTAAAGGGGGCAGAGAAAATGCAAAATGAAAACAGACTTCTGGATCCCTAAAATTCTACTGTCAGGAAGCAGACTGAGAAAAAGTATTCAGCAGCAAACACATGTTAGTCTCATCAAAAAGAAAGGATGACTCCGAGGGTAAAACCAGGATCTCACATGGTAGAACTAGGACCACAGAAAATATTTTTGATACTGAAACCTAATCAAGAACTCTCCAACTTCTGGACTGCATTTCAGAACTGCCATGAACCACTGACTCCTTTTTATCTTTCATTTTCCTCTTTTGAACCAGAATGTCTAAAGCTATTACACTGTGCCAGGATCACCATTGTATTCTGGGTATGTTGGGAGAAGATTACTTGTCTTTTTAGTTTCACAGGTCCATAGAGAGAGAAGAATTGTGTCCCAGGATGGATTCCACCCAGGAGCCTCATCGGCACCAGATTTAGACAATTTAGATGATGAGATTTTGGACTTTGAGCTGATGCTACAACAGTATGAGATTTGAGGGAGCTTGAAATGGGATAAAATGTATTTTGCAGGAGAGAAGGATGTGAATCCATGGGGGTCAGAGGGTGGATGGCGGTAGGCACTCCCTGAAAGTGAGCCCAGTGATCTGCGCCCTTGCATAATCCCCTACGCTTAAATGTGACTGGGACCCATGACTTGCTTCTAAACAATAGACAATGGCAAAGGTGATGAGCTGTCACTCCCATGATTATATTATTATACATTACGTAAGATTTGCTGCCTTTGAAAGAGTAACCTGTTTTGAAAGGACTTACGGAAACGGCCATACAGTAAGAAACTGTGGGTGGTTTCTGGGAGCTGAGAGAAATCTCCAGTCAACAGACCACAAGGTAACATGAACCTTGTTCATGCTACTAGGTTCGTGTTACCTTGCAGGAATATGTACTACAACCACAAGAAGATGAATTCCTCCACCAATCTGAGGAAACTTGTAAGCAAATTTTTTCACAGTCGAGCCTCTGATGAGACTGAAGCACAAGCCTGCATCTGGATTGTACCTTGCACCTAAAGCAGAGAATCTAGCTAAACTGTGCCCAGAATTATGTCCTATAGAAACTGGGAGACAATAAACCTATGCTGTTTTAAATCACTAAATTTTTGAAATTTTTTTATTCTACTAGCATAGACAGCTACTATAGTAATGTAATAAAATTCATCCACACCTTGAGACTATGGATATTGGATACCCTATGGTGTCCTTGTGCTAAAATCCCAACAATTATTTACAAGCACTATCTACAATGTCAAGACTTGATTAATTAGGTAGAAATGGATCCTCAGACATAGGAAGATACTTTCTATACCTACGATAAGAGAATTTAGTCAAAGAAAATAGCCGATTGTTTTGTTTCAATTTTACATGTGTTGAAAGAGTCTTTAAAAATCCCACCCAATAGTTCTACCAAAAAAAATAATATAAAGTAGAGGTTAAATTAATTCAAGGTCATACTTGGTTTAACAGCAGAGCGGGGGATTGAACTAAGTCTCTCAACTCCTGGTTCAGTTAGTATTCAACTAGCTTATACAGGTTTTTCATCATTATTATTCTTTGTGCAGTCATACATTTACTCATTCATTTGCTTCTCAACAAACTGAATGGAGATTATGTGATATTCTAAGTAATTTTCTAGGTAATGTGGAAAGGATAAAGTTAATAAAAAATATATACTATCAACAACAATGCACACAAGTAAATAGTATAAAATAGGATGTGAGGTGTTTCATACGAAAGGCATGGATAAAGAGGAATTTGGATTTATAGAAAACTCCATTGGAAGGAGTGGGCATTGGGAAAAGACTTTTAGGATAAAGCAGTATTCTGCCAAATTTTAATAACCAATAAATTTAGAATCAATGGCAACAGAGTAAATGTGAGGACAAAATGCTCCTTTATCAGAAGGGTGATTTTAAGATGGCTTGCTCTGCATCAGAGAGACCGAACTTAGTTTCCTCAAACTCTAGTCATACCAGACTCAGCCATGTGTATTTTAACATATTTATCTTGGGGAGAGTGTATGCATAAGTGTTTCCATGCTTATGCATATGTTTTGGGGGTGGTGTGATTAATTTTTCTCTAATTACCTGTGTCATGTGCCAATATACCAAACCATGGATTTTCTGATTCCAGAGTCTGCAATAGGCTCAACAGCTGCTTTGTTTGTTAGTTTGTTTATGCTTAAGTCACACAGATGATTCTGATGAACAGCATAGATTTAGAACCAAACATTATTTTTCTAGAAGGAATGCAAAGTTCCCTTGGACCTTCTGTTTCTTAACCTTTAATATGAGTAAGAATAGCTGGGAATTTTCCTAAAATGCAGATTATGTTTCAGCAGGTCTGGAATGGGACCTGAGATGCTGTATTTCTGGAGCTGGACTGAAACCTTCTGAGCCACCTTGCTTTTAATTTGTCTTCCTTAGCATCACAAATGACAGTAGTCCAGTGATAAGATTCACCTGGTCATGATAATTCTCACAGTGAAGCAACTTTTCCATCTCTGAACAAACCCTAGTGCACATTAGGGTTCATTTGAATGAAACTGTCTTTGAGCAAAATGTGACACTAGTTTTCCTGGGTTTTTACTGATATTCCAATACATAAAATCTATTTCTTGTTAGTTTTCTTATTGTTTTTCCTTTTAAACTCTTAAAATTAATCCAAGTGCTTCAAAGCCATAAGATTCTTTGATACAAGTTTTGTCAAGACATGTACTATTGATGTGTCCCTCATGTTTAATTTTGCTACTATTATAGTTAACGTGTATATGTTATATGTAACTTTTAAATTACATATTTAAATAATATTTTTAAAAAGTAAATTTCTCCTACACAAACAAAAGTCTGCTGACCTATGATGCTAATAACAATAAAAAACACGGCACATGCAAAAAATCTCCCTGAATACATCAGCATGAAACTATAGTCTTTTTTTTTCTATTTTTTTATTTCAGCATATTGTGGGGGTATGTTATCTTATTTTTTTTATTATTGTTTGTTGTTTATAGGGGTACAGATGTTTAGGTTACATATGTTGCCCTTGCCCCCCCTTCCCCCAAAGTCCCAGTCCCAAGCATGTCCATCTCTCGGAGGGTGCGCATTGCACCCTTTGTGTATGCATATATCCGTCCCCTCCTCCCCCTCGCCCCTCCCCCTTCCCCCTCCCTCCCTACCCGACATCCAATAGATGTTATTCTTATATGTACACTTATGTGTTGTTCAGTTACTACCAATTTGATGGTGAGTATATGTGGTGCTTGTTTTTCCATTCTTGGGATACTTCGCTTAGTAGAATGC
>RJWJ010046569.1:0-11307 GCA_004363605.1 Indri indri | reverse complement strand
GTCAAAATGGATTTTCCAGAAGAGGCTTCTTTCTTGAAGCTCACATTTGGAATTCCAGACAAATGTCATGGACATAGGCTCCTTCTGCCCTCACAAACCAGCCATCTGTAGTGAAATGTCTGCTTTGCTTGGCCCCTAATTCTGTGAAGGATGCTGGAGGCTGACATAGCATACTGAGGATTCTGGCCACTTATGAGAAGAGCAAATACTTGTTTTTATCAGTGTAGAAGCAGGAAATACTCCCTGAAATATGACAATAAGATTCTGTTTTTATGTATCAAAGGTAGTTATTTGATTAAAACAGAATCTTAAGGAAAGCACTCATTTTTATAAATCATTTTTCATTAAATAAACATGGCAGAAATTTTGTTTCATTTTATACCAGAAGTCATTCAAACAGTACGTATCAAGGCACAACATCATGAAATTTCAGAACGCCAGGGGTTAAATTAAGAAATTAAATTATTTTAAAAATTTGCAAGGACAGTACAAAGAATGTCTATATTCTCTTTATATAGATTCCTCAGTCATTAACATTTATTGTTCCATTGCAATCCCCGCGTTCTCTGTATTTATGTTTACCTCTCTCTATATATTCGAATTTGTGCATTGGGTCATTCAAGATCCTTCAGGACAGACAACTATGTAGTAAATTGAAGAGGGAAAGTTTAGTATAAAAGAAATACTAACTATAACAAGGGATTGTAGAAATGATGAATCGGATGGTAAAAAGTCAAGAGTGCTTTAAGCAATATGGGGGCAGTGGATATAAGGGGCAGTCACCATCTAGGGCTGAGCTGAAGAGCCCCAGGAAGAATCTCCAGGGCTGAGATCCAGCCCTCCTCGAAGAGGGTATGGCCATGGCTCACTCACCTGATGGAAATTTACCCACTGCTGTGCCAGGGAAAGTTTCACAGGGAGCTGTTCCCCTGGAGGCACTCTACTATGAAACCATCTGAGGGCTGAAAGCTGTTGGCTGGGTGCTATTGGCCACCGTGCACTACAGAAACCAGGTGCTGGAGAAGTTGTGCTTCAGGAGCTTGGCCTTGGGGCTTACTTATTTTGTCCTGGAAAAAATACTTACTGCTTGATTTTTGCTCCTACCTTATTGCCACTCACTAAAGCACTCCTCCTCCTTCATCTTTCCTGGTCATTTAGATGTCCACAGTGATGTCTTTTCTAATACTCTGGCTTTTCAGGTCTGTGTCCCCCTCTCTTTTAACGGTTTTACTCTTCGCTTCCACGATCATGCCCTAAATCTTAATCATTATCAAAAATTCTAACACCTTCACATCTCTATTTGATGTATTCCATTCTTTGACCACTACTTTCTCTCTCTCTCTGTCTCTCTCTGTTTCCTGTGTCTTACAAGCATTAAACCTAATTAGTACATACAATCCACTGATGCTAATACATATTCATGTTCCCTCCTCACTCTTATAATCTTACTTACCTTCTTACCCAGCTTAAATTCTCTGGCTAATCATTGCAATCACTCCCTTGAATATGTTTTCAGCTCCCTTGCACGTATTTTTCTTTATTTTACTTCTTTGGCTAAACCACAACTCCGAGCATTTCAACTCTCAATTTGTATTGTGCTTGCTCGCTTGCAAATGAAATGGCTGGAGGAAAATGTTCAACTATGCTGACCGGTATCACTTTAAAATCATTATTGCTAACCTCAAACGGTCCACTAATGCTATCCAGCAATCACATTGTATTTTTCATATCCATTCACTTTTAGATCTCTTAAATGACTATTTTATGCCTTTTCCTCTCTCAGGAAATCTCTAATCCCTTCTTACTCTCTTCATGCTTAGTTGATGACTTTGTTTTCCATTTCACTGTAAATAAACTTCCTTGAGCAATTACTACCACATCTATATCCTTACTAGCACCTATACCTATAGGCTCTCACCCCGCTGAACTGCCTGTGCTCCTGTCCGAGGTCATCCCCTCTGTCTGTCCATCAGATCTACCCCCTCTTGCCTATTTGAAAATATGCTATGTCTCCCGTTTTTCTTAAAGCAGAGCAAAACAATACAAAAACAAACCAATAATCCTTGTTGCCACACTTTCCATATATCACTCCAGTTCTCTTTTTTTCTCCTTGACATAAAGTGCTGTGAAGAGTTGTACAGCTTATTTCTCTTGAACCAGAAATCCATACAGCTCGCTTGCTTTGTTCAGGTCTTTTTACCTTTGCCTCCAAAATTTTCTAGCCCGATTCCCTGTTTTATTTATCTCTTACGTGCTAATCAAGTCAAATACTATGTCATTTATTTTACTTATTTATATTGTTGAATTTCTTTCCTCCCTATAAGATTTTAAGGTCAGAGAGGGCAAGGAGTTTTATTGGTGTTTTTTCCTTTACTGGTTTATCTTTATTTCTAAGAATAGTGCTAGCCATAGTGTAGATGCTCAATAAATATTAGACATATAAATAAAAATATAGTGTCAAAATTCATATAATTATACATCTCAGTTTATGTGACTGAGGTTTGGGGTCCTGATCAAATATAGCCACATGAGGGATTCCTTCCAGAAAAATAATTAGCAGAGAGGATCAATGTGAACTATTCTCGAGAAGGCCTCACGGCCTCCCTTATGTGCCCTGCTCGGAGACACCCCACATCAAATCTCCTAGCCTCTCTACTTCGGTTCTGTGAATTTCTGTCAGTACCAAGGACTTCAGCTTAGCGAGTGCTACCATTTTTCTATTAACTACCTCAAATTGCAAAAAATTTCTGGCACCAAAAAACTGCTTTATCTATTATTTTCCTTTTAAACTGGCCATGACAATACAATTGATTGACGCCCACCAACACTCATCTGTAAATTATACAGATATCAAGCCCTGTGCTCATACTTGATAGTGGCAAGATAATTGAGCATTCTGAATTAGGCTCGTGCCACTGGGAATAGTTCATGACTTTCCTCTGCTCACATTGTGCTCTAAGAGACACAGCCTCTTTTCTTTACTCTTCATCTTTCCTCCTCCTTTCCTCTGTCCTCCCCTCTTTTTCTATTTCATTCTGCCTCATTTTCTCCTTCCCTCTCGTCTGCTGGTTGTTTCTTGGCAGTGGCGTATTTGTTGACTTGCTCTTTTGGTAACATCTTTTTAATAAGGAAATCTGTCTCTCGGTGTCTCCTCGCCTAAGGGTGTGCTTACTTAAAGTGTAAAATGTCAAACTCTACCAAGGCTGACGATAACCCTCTGGGTGAAGAAGAATTAGCCACTGTATTATTAATCACTCAAGAGGTAGACAGGAAATATTAATCGTCTCAAAGAAGAAAAGACTGAAATTAGCTAGATTTTGCATCTTCGTCATTTCACTCATCTTGCGCAAGGTCCTAAATCATCGCCTCACCACTTTCCCCTGTTCCAAAGATCAACAGAAATAAAAAAATCAAGGATCAAAAAACCCACGTAGTAGCAACTACGCTGGCCCTAGTAGCAGTTGGAACTTGAGTTTTACCCAGTTAGAATTGCACTGGCTGGAACTATACACAGGAAACTCCATTGTAGTGAATTGAGATTGGCTTCAGAGATTAGTGTCACAATCTGTGATGTGGATGAGGGGAAGAGGGAACAGGCAGGTGGCCACACTCTGACCCTTCCTACTGCTCGAGTAGCAGAGCTGGCATTCCCAGCTGTCCTGACTTAATGTCCCTTAAAAACTACAGCAGCCCGACCCTCATGAAGCTGCAGAGAATTGTAGCCCACAGTTTCATAGGGATGAAAACTGGGCCTAATGATACCCTACATGGTCATGATCTTTCTGGATGGTTACACAAGCATGAAGAAATAGGGAGGGAGCTCTTATTTTGGCTTGTGCTGTAGCAGGACAAAAAGTGATCACAGATTTGTTCCACAGTGAAATACTCTGGCTGCCAACGTTTCTGTATCTGGTGCGCACACACCTGTACACATCAGTATTCTTTGTGTAAACTATCAGAACAGTTGACAACACCCCACAGAATGCTAGTAACAACTCTCCAAATACCACATTGGTGGAATTGAAAGCAGAGTATTTTTTGTGTAGATCCTTTGTAGCTAATAATACTTTCCTGCTTGTTTCAGCCAAATCATAGGTCTCTGATTATCTTGACATAGTGCCAAAAGTATCGAAGTAGCTTGAATTTTCCCAGTGTGGAATGAAAATGAAAATGAATAAAAGGTTTTATATTTTTCACGATCATTTTATGCCATATGTGTAAATTTTATTTTATAGTATTTCGATTTATTTAAAAAGAAGCAGTTAACATAAAGAATATACTTTCAGATCTACACTTTTTACTTCCAGTCTGAAATCTCATTAGTCCATTCAAAGCTGATGGAATAAATCTGATTGGAAGGGTGATCGGGTCTACATGTGGGTATTCAGCTGGACTTTAGTTCATGATAGGCAATCAAAAGTCTACAGCTTGGAGGAGACTTTAGAGTTCATGTATTATAGTTACCTGCCTCCATGCAGAATTGCACCTGAGCATTGAAAGAAATAGTGTTCAATGGTAGGTGTCTTACTCATCTTGGGCTGGGTGGCTTAAACAGGAGAAATTTATCTTCTCACAGTTCTGGAGGCGGGAAGTCCAAGATCAGAGTACAGCATGGTTGGGCTCTGGTGAGTTCTCTCCTGGTTTGTGGACAGCTGCCTTCTCTCTGTGTCCTCACATGGCCTTTCCTTGGTGCACACATAGGGAGGGCGGGGAGGGAGGGAAAGAATGAACAGACAAAGAGACGCAGAGGTGTGGGAGAGGGAGGAGAGAGAGAGAGAGAGAGAGAGAATCTTTCTTTCTCTTCTTAAAAGGCCACTAATCCCATCATGAGGGTTCTGCCCTCATGACCTAATCTAACCCTAATTACCTCCCAAAGGTCCCATCTCCAAATATTAATAGCTTCACATTGGGGGTTAGGGCTTCAACACATGATGTTTGGGTGGTGGTGGGGGGAATAGAAACATTCAGTCCATAACAGTAGGGGTGGTTCTATTTGCCAAACACTATACTGGTATCTTGTATGCATCATTTCATTTAATTCCCGTCAGAATCATGTGAAATGTAGATTAGTTTTCTACTTTGTAGATGAAGAAATTGGGTTTTAAAAAATATAGAGAAACTGAAATAAGAAGAAGAGTTGAATTTCAGCTCCAGGTCTGTCTAAAAGTCCAAGTTCAGTCTTATTTCTAAAGCCTACCACAGAAGAAAAATTATTATTGTCTTTTACAATAGATAAATATTTCCTTATTTAGATGCACACATTTTTCTCTAGAGTTTTGCATTGAATTCACATACATCCCTTTTTCCTTTAATTCCAATACATCAAATCTTTGATTTGAATTTAAATCTTTAAAAAATACAAAAACATGCTCAGGGAATAAATTGATTACAAAATGTCCTTTGAAGCTCTGAGATGTGGCATATTTTCCTAATCTAACATGCAAAAAAAACATTTTTATTACATTAGAGTTGGTGAGGTGTTATGTACTTTTGAAATGTGTTTTAAAATTTGGAGTATAAAATAAAATTCCTCCTTTTGAGTGCTGAAGTTTTATGGTTCCATTTGAAACTTGAATGAGCAATCAAATATCAGCAAGATTTTAAAAATTCAACAAATAATTACTGCACACATGCCACAAGCCAAGAAACATGCAGATCCCTATACTCCAGTAGACAGGAAGAATGATAATGTCCCTGCCTTTATGGATCTCACACATTTTGAAAATTATAATAAATATTATAATTTTTAAAAATCATTAAAACAAAATGGACCCAAAGAAATTATTTAGGACTGTTTTTTTTTTTCCTGAAAAATGAGGTTCTAATGACATTTAATAACTTAGAATGTAGTATAGGATCATCCGTTTTTATGTTAATTGTCTTGGGCAACACAGACAAGGCTGGAAAATCAATGATTAGTCGACTGGTCATTTATATTTATGTGAAAAATCTGTAATAAATGCAAGTCATCCAGTTATTTTCTTTCTCTACTGTTTTGTAAATGATTCTAAATGATATGCAGTGAAATTAGTATAAATACCAAATTTAGAGTCATTTGATTGCAGTTAAAAGTCCTGAATCATTTGTGATTAATTGATACGAATACCTTTCCTTATAATTCTAACCATATTCAGTTTTAGTGGTGAGAGATTTACACTGCCTCCTTTCAGTAACTTAGCTTAACTGAAATGAAACTTTCAGAGCTTTTGGATTTAGAAATCATACTGGATAAAAGTATGTAGGGTTTTCCAGAAGGGGTAGCTTTAATATTTGAGAAAGAATAAATGCTGTTGATGACCTACAGAACAATTTCTGTGTGCTCTACCAAAAGAGACACAAAGGCCTCTAAAGACCCCAGAAATAAAACACAATTATTCAAGCTTGAAATGAATATCAACTAAGATTTATATTCAGATAGATACTGAGGTTAGTTCTTACCGCTGGGCAACCAGTTGACCTATGTTTAATTTAAATCAGCAGTAGCGTCTCCTAATGGGAACTGCCAGTAAGGAAAATTTCTATTACGTACAAAAAATTTGTATGTGCTTCCTTCCTCCCCATCTCCACCTTAAAAATGTGTCTTTATATCTATGATTACATCTATAGAGCCAAATGAGGTGGGAAATTATGACAATTATTGGAATAAATCTGGCCAAAATAAAATTGTCATTAAAATTATCCAAGTAATAAGAAGTATGTTTGATGTTTTGGGTTCAAACCTTCTAATTTTCTCATTTCTTTACTTTCTGCTTTCTGTTCCAGTCCCCTTAAGTGACAGTGGACTTTTCGAATGTATCAGCTGGCATTCTAGATAAAGGAATGTAAAATGCCCAAAATGTTGAGTCCTGGCTAACCTCTCATGTAATTCCCAGAAAGACAATTTCAAGCCCTATTTTGGGGCCATGAGCTCCACAAAGATGGCCTCTTCCACCTTTACATAGGCTATTTTCACTTATATCTCTTTCTTTTTAAATAACACCAAACTGAGACTTTTTATATTCTGCCTACAGATTTTATGATGTTCTCCAAACATATGACTATATAGTTTATTTCCTTTTGCTATTTGAGTCTTCTATACATAATCAATTTACCAACATACTTTTTTTTTGTCTAGTTAAGGATCAGGGGAAATGATAGGTATTAAATATATTTGCCATGTCACTAGTTGAACACATAAACGATGAGAAAATAAACCTACTAGTAGGCATATTAAATCAAAACAGCAATTTACCACTTTTGTCTATTAAACTTGGAAATAGTTTTCAAAAGATTATTTAGTACTGGTAAGTTGTGATATGACACATACTGTAGTGTGTTGTTATTTGCAAGGAAATTGGTAAAAATCTTTTGGAAATAAATTCGTATACACTAATGTTCACGTACTTCGGAACAACAATTTTATTTGTAGTAATAGTTGTAACTACCTAATTCTTTTTCAAAATTTTTATTTATTTATTTATTTTCATTTCAAACTATTACAGGAGTACAAATACTTTTAGTAACATGGAGCACTTTTGTAACTCTTGAGTCAGGACTGTAAGTGTACCCATCCCCAGATGGTGTTCATTGTAGCCATTAGGTAGGTTTTCAACAATCTTCTCCTCTGTCCTACCCTCATGCTTGATTTTCACTGAATTTTACTTCTCTCTGTGCACATGTGTGATCATCGGTTAGTTCCAATTTAATAGTGAGTACATGTGGTGTTTGCTTTTCCATTCTTTAGATACTTCACCTAAGATAATGGTCTCCAGTTCCATCCAAATTATTGCAAAAGGCCTTAATTCATCCTTCCTCATGGCTGTGTGGTATTCCACAGTATACATATACCGCATTTTGTTAATCCACTCATCAATTGATGGGCACTTGGGTTGATTCCACATCTTTGCAATTGTGAATTGTGTTGCAATAAACATTCACATGGAGGTTTCTTTTTGATAAAATGACTTCTTTTCCTTTGGGTAAATACCCAGTAGTGGGATTGCTGGACCAAATTGTAGGTTGGCTTTTAGTTCTTTGAGGAATTTCCATACTGTTTTCCATAGAGGCTGTATTGATTTGTAGTCCCACCAATAGTGTATAAGTGTTCCTTTCTCTCTGCCTCCACACCGGCATCTATTGTTTTTGGACTTTTTAATGAAAGCCATTCCAACTGGTATAAGGTGATTTCTCATTGTGGTTTTAATTTGCATTTCCCTAATGATTAGTGATGTTGAGCATTTTTTCATATGTTTATTGGCAATTTGTCTATCTTCTTTTGAAAAGCTTCTGTTCATGTCTTTTGCCCACTTTTTAACGGGGTTGTTTGTGTTTTTCTTGCTTCATTTGCTTGAGTTCTTTGCAGATTCTGGTTATTAGTCCTTTATCGGATGTATAGCTTGTGAATATTTTCTCCCATTTGGTAGGTTGTCTATTTGCTCTGTTGATTATTTCCTTAGCAGTGAAGAAGCTTTTTAATTTAATCAAGTTCCATTTATTTATTTTTGCGGTTGCCGTGATTGCCATTGGGGTCTTCTTCATAAATTCTTTGGCTAGGCTGATATCTAGAAGAGTTTTCTAATTCTTACATAGAAAACAATATGTTAATATGAAAGAGGATGTTAAATAGTCCATTATTTCATAGTTTTTGACAAAAAGTAAATAACACAGAAGTCTACCAGTGAGAAAGTATATACGACTGTGTGAAATGCCTTGCTATTTTGCAAATATTTACATTGATAGTAATAGAAAGTATGCAACATCATGGGGGAAATATTCATAAAGTGATGCAAAATTTAAAAGGTAATTTGAAAACTTGGATAGCGGTATGCTTACAACTATATCCTCTTGCAAGTTTATGTCAATATGTAGTATTAGTGTATTATTTAAGGTATGATTTAAGGTAACAAATGAACTCCGAAATTTCTGTGGTTTCTTAATAAAAGATTATTTCTCACTCATGTAAGTCTACAATAATTCAATGCTTATGCTTCAAGGACTCAGGCTCCTTCCATCCTATGACTCTACCACCTTCTCCAGGACCTTGGGTTCTTCATTTGCAGCTCACAGAAATGAAAAGCAAAGTGGGAAGCCACATCTGCTGCCTAACCACTTCAGGCTTGAAGTGACACGAACCTCCCCCAGTCAAATTTTATTGGCAAGAACTAGTCCCATGATCTTGCCTAGATACACTGCAGAGGAGAATGTAGCCTTTCTGGCTGGAAGACTTTTTTGCAACAATAACACTACATTAAAGAAGGCAAACCCACATTTGTATTGGAAAACTGGCTGTTTCTGCCACGATTGTCATAGTGGTCAATAGGCTCTGGAATCAGATTACGTGGATTAAATGGGAATTTTAATAGTATCTATTTCTTAAGCACATTGTGAGAATTATATGAAATAATCTCTTTAAAGCATTTATTTGTATTATACTTTACATGATGGCACTAATGATAATGATCATTTTATTTTCTTTGTGTATAATATTGAAGAAAAGTATTGGAGGGCAATATAACAAAATACTAATAGTGGTGAGATTAGGTGATTTTCCTTCCTTTTTCTGTTTCTCAAATTTTCTATATTGCGATTAGGCAATTTTTATCATAAACATCAATTCTCATGAGTATCTGAATATAGAGTATTCAAAGAGTTTTGAAATCAATTGTATTTAGTCAAGACTTACGTAGTGCTTAATATGTGATGGACTTTCTTAAGCACTTGGCAAATCTGTCTGAAGTGGTGACTTTGGTAAAGACAGCAGGTTGCAATCTGTAAATTCTGTGTAAGTAAAGTTGGCTGCAGAATATCTTTAATTGTATATGTATCACTAAGCTTTTTTTCCAACATGTATGATTTTCAATATGCAAAAAGCTGAAACTAGATCATGGTTAGATTTGTGGCCCAAACTTGTTCTGCTGCGACACTCCAGGAATATGTTTGGTGCAACTCAGAAGGGTGGAACCCTTGACAAGAGAAGTAGGAATCTTTACTTGTATTTGGTAGATGAGAGATCTGAGGTTCACAGGGGAAGTGATCTGCCCTCGCTCAATCTGGTGCGTTACTACTGGTGCCGGTGGTGTTAATGATCAGAAAGTGATACATCATGGAGTCCTAAGAAGCATTTCTAAGGCAATAGGAACCATCAGAAATGCATTAGGCAATTAGGTAATGGGAAAACCAGGTTAGATAACAGGCCAGGAGTGAGGAATAGAAAGGCAGGTTGAAGAGACTCAAAATTCACATCATTTATTTATGACTTTTGCTTAAGAATGACAATGTTTCTAAAACAGCAACAAGGAAGCAGAATACAAAAGTTCAAGTAATTATGCCAACCTGAAAAATGCAATTGATGATAAATTTTCATTCATTTGATAAACATATCAGGAACATTCTTTCTGTACTCAGACAACAAGGAAACAAAATGAATAAAACAGCCTCTTCCATAGAGGAGCTTAGGGTGTAGCTGGGGAAGAAGGAAGTATAATTACAATATACATCATTATGAGCTGAAATAGAGACATACCTAAATCATATTTTAAAATATGAAAGAGGGTTTTTTTTATGGAAAGAGTAAATTTTTAAAGTACATAGAGAAGTAATAAGGAAAGTTCCGCAACAATAAATGTAATCTTTCTTTTCTAGATTTTATACAGGATGGTTTACCAATGTCGAGTTAAATTTCCAACTATGTATCCCAAACATCCCATATATATATATATAGATCCTGAGGACAAGACTTGCTTCAGTGGGGATGTTCAAGATCTTCAAATCAAGGTAGATGTGCTTTAGAAATACTGACTCAATGAAGATACAACTAATATTTATAGAATACACCAATGTGCCAAGTAAGTCCCCATATTCCCTTTACTGAATACCAACATAAGTTTTACTGAGAACATGATGGTAAGAAACAATAAAGCTGCTTTCTCAAAAATGGATTTATTTATGAGCCATTTCAAGGTCACTATAATAGAAAGAATCGGTTCTAGTGTTGTCTAGTGTTTTTAGTTCTAAAATATAAATGCATCACTATTGATCACTGGACAACTATTTTGGCATATTCGCCTCTGCCGTACATCTGTATTTCTTGCCTAGTTCCTCTCAAATGTCAAATTAACCTTGTGAAACTCCTTGTTACATAATATCTCCAGTGAAGAAAGAGACCCTTTGTGGGTGGGTGTGGGAGAGAGAGAGTGCATATGTGCTTGCCCATGTGTGGGGGGTGTTTTCCTGGCTAACACACATCAGGATCTGTTTAAGCCCCTTGCTTTGTGCTCAAATGTCACCCTGCCAGAATCCATTACATCCTGTTTATTAATTAATTAAAAT
>RJWJ010046568.1:0-11305 GCA_004363605.1 Indri indri | reverse complement strand
CAGATGTGTAGTTTGCAAACATCCTCTCCTGCTCTGTAGCTTGTCTTTTAATCCTCTTGAAAGAGCTTCCACAGAGCACATTTTTAATTTTGATGAAATCCAATTTATCATTTTTTTCTTTTATGGATTGTGCTTTTGGTATCAAATTTAAGAACTCTTTGCCCAGCCTTAGATGTGGAAGATGTTCTCTCTTTTTTTTATTTTTCCAAAAGTTCTACAGTTTTACATTTTAACACATTGACTGCCACACTAGAAAACATTTTTTTTCCCCTTGGGCCATGATATTTTATTACAACAATAGAATAAAAACTTCAAACACAAAATGATCCTTTCTAATTTGATGAAAAATTTGTTATTTTTTATTGTTTTCTGTGTGTGAGTTATATGCAATTAAGTTGTCAATATTAATTGTAACAATAAGAACATCAACAAGTGAGATTTTCTTGTTGGGGGGCCCCCCATCACGTAACATGTATGCTACAGCATGGCAGCGTGTGTTGCCTGTGCACCACGCAGCTCCCAAGGTAAAGAGATGTATGAGTTACATACGCTTCACGAGGCCTCAAAACTACCATGAGTTAAATATAACTCACATGGCAATTAATGTGTTGATTTGTGTCTTTGATCCATTTTGAGTTAATTTTTACATTAAAAAATGTACCTTCTTTTTCTTTCTTTTTTTTTTTTTTAGCCTGTGGATGTCAAGTTTCTCTAACATCATTTGGTGAGAACTCTATCCTTCCCTCATTTAATTACTTTTGTGCCTTCGTGAAAAGTCAATTGGGTATATTCATGTGGGTCCATTTTTGGGTTCTCCACTCTGTTCCATTGATCTGTGCGTCTCTGTCCCCCTAGTGTTACACTCTCTTGATTACTGCAGCTATGTAACAAGTCTTGCAATTGGGTAGACAGATTCTGCCTCCTGTATTCTTCTTTTTCAAAAATTTTAGCTACTCTAGTTCCTTTGCCTTTCCAAATCAATTTTAGAATAATCTTATCTATAGCTACTTAAAATCTTGCTGGAATTTTGACAGGAATTGTGTTAACCCTGTAATCAATGTAGGGATAAATTACGTTTTACTGTGTTGAGCCTTGCAATCCATAAACATGGTGTGGTTCTCCATTTATTAGACCTTCATTGATTTCTTTCATCAGGGTTATGTAGTTTTTAGCATAGAAGTCTTGTATTTGTTTTTTTTTGGATTTACAGCTAATTATTTAGCTATCTTTTAGTGATTATAAATGGTATTTTTTCAAACCAGCCTTATCGAGGTAGAATTGAAAAATACAAATTAAATGTATTTAAGGTATACAATCTGATGCTTTCATATACATATACATTGTAAAGCAGTAACTAGAGTTATTAATAATAATAATGTAATGTTTTGTATACTTGAAATTTACTATGAGAGACTAGATCGTGTTTTCATCACAAAAAATGTAACGATATAAACTGATGGATATGTTAATTAGCTCGATTGTGGTAATTGTATTTTAATTTCATTATTCACCTGTTCATTGCTAGTATACAGAAATGCAATTGATTTTTGAATTTTGTCTCCTCTGACCTTGCTGAACTTACTTATTAGTTCTATAAGACTTTTTTGGTGGTTCTTTGTGATTTCCTGCATAGACAATTATGTCATTTGCAAAAAGGGACAAGTTCATTTCCTCTTTTTGATCTGGAAATCTTTTTAAAACTTTTCTTGCCTGATTGCACTGGCTAAAAATTTTAGCACTACTTGAGTAGAAGTGATGGGGGTAGTTTTTTGTTTGTTTGTTTGTTTTTTTGCCTTGTTACCAATCTTTGGGGGAAAACATTCAGTCTTTGGCCATTAATCAAAATGTTAGTTGTAGGCTATTTGTAGATGCTCTTTATCAAACTGAGGAAATTCTTCTTTGTTACTATTTTTTTGAGAGTTTTATCATGAATGAGTACAGCTGACCCTGGAACAACACCAGCTAGTACTGGATGGGTCCACTTATATATGGATTTATTTTTACCAAAGCGAGTCCAGCATTCTCAGGATTAAAGCCCACATTTATGGATTTCAAGTTACGGGCCAACTTTTTGTATATGCAGGTCCCGCAGGGCCCACGGTGGGACTTGAGTGTGTGAGGATTTGGGTACATGCGTGGTGAGGGGGGCCTGGACTAATACCCCACATGTGCCAAGGGCCGACTGTATAGATTTTGACATGTGCTTGTTCCGCATTGATTGATATGATTGTGTGATATTTCTTCTTTGGCTTGTTAATATGGTGGATTCCTTTTCCCAGGGAGAGAGGGGTGGGAGGCTTGGACCAGACAGTTTCCATGGCAACGAGAGGCAGCTATGGGATGAGTTTGGAGACAGAGGAATTGACTTGGCAAGCTCTGTGGGTGACCTCCAGGACTCTTCACATATTAAAAAGTGAAATAAAATAAAACCCAAAGTGAGCTCAGGCAAAGCACTCGTGTTTCTGAAGAGCAACGTGTTCCTGTCTCCTGACGGGCGGAACTGAATCTCCCTCATTTTTCCTTCCCACTCACCCTCATTTCCTTACCCCTTGGAGGCCTCTGTGTAATTGTGATTCTTTCTGTTTCACTGTATCTGACGGAGGTGCCAGGCTGGAGGCGGCTCTGCCCGCCTGGGTAGCTGCCTCTTTGTTATGGGGTGGGGGGTGCCTTAGCAGCTGACTCTGTGGCGTTCTCCGTGCTCCAGGCTGCAGGTCCCAGATGTGCGGCTGCACTGGTGGGCGGGAAGCTGTGGCTTTGGTCTCAGCCACTGCTAGCTGCTGGGAGCTGAGCAGGAGCTCTCGGGTCTCAGATCCCTCCCTCCGAGAGCAGCCTGCGGTGCTCTGTGGGGGGATGGAAAGGAGGGGGAGGCTGCAGCAGGGAGAGTCGCTGTCCAGGGCTGCGGGTCGTGCGCCTGCCCTTCCCCCCACTGCCAGCCTGGTGGAAGGGCGACCAACGGGGTTCCCGAGTGTCCGATCCTGGCTTTTCGTTGATTAGCGCTGGAACCTGGGCTGTGTCTCTTAGTCTGTCTGAGTCTCGGTTTTTTCACCTACAGCATGGGAAAAATGAGAACACTCACGGCGTCACCTGGAACAACGTATGTAAAGCATTTTAGTAGGTGCAGCCGAAGGTAATTCCCTTTTCTTGGGACGTAAATTTCATTTCAACATAACTACAACATCTAGAAAATAAAAGGCAAAACAATTAAAAAAATGTTAGCCTTTGTCGACAGAAGCTTTCTGCGGTGTGTTAGACGGCCGCAGCCTCGGGAGCAGGGCGTGCTGGATGCAGCGGCTTGTCTGGCCGTCTGGGGCAGCGAGGCCGGGAGCGGGGCCTGGCGGCTGTGGCGGTGCGGGCAGAGTCATGGCCGGAGACCCGGCCCCAGGGCTTCCTCTCACTCTCTGACCCTCCCTCTTGCCCCAGGCCTGGTTCCTCTCAGTGTGTGGCGTTCTCTGCTCAGAAACAGCTGTGTGCACGGGGACCCGAGGGCACACAGCGCCCGGGCGCCCAGGCGAGTGAGGGCTCTTTCCGTGAACCCCTTGGCGTGGCCAGTTCTGCTCAGTGGAAGTTGTCAGAATTCTTTGGTATGCGGGGCCATGGCCTCAGTTCATTTGTGCTGCAATACTGAAATACCTTGGACTGGGTAATTTGTAAAAACCAGAAATTTATTTCTCACAGTTCTGGAGGCTGGAAAGTCCAAGATCAAGGCCCCAGCTGGTTCAGTGCCTGGCGAGGGCCCCGCCTCTGCCGCGTCCTCAGGAGAGGATGGACACCGTGTCCCTACGGGGCTGAAGGTGGAAGGGCAGAAAGGCCGGGGTGGTTCTCTCTAGCCCTTTCGTAGGGCTGCAAATCCCATTCTGAACAACCATTCTAAATAATCACTGCATAAAGGCCCCACCTCTGAATACTATCCCATTGGGGTTTAAGTTCCGGCGTAAGAGTTTTGGAGGGACACGTACATTTAAGCCATAGCAGGGACAGAAGGGAGCTTTGTATTGGTGCCCAGGTTTGTTTGTGAAAATATATGTATCAAAATAAACTTTTTATTTTAGAATCATCTTAGATTTACAGAAGATTTGCAAAGATAGTACAGAGAGTTCCCATAAACCTCCCACTTGGTTTCTCCTATTTTAGCATCTTACATCAGTATGGAACATTTGTTACAATTAATGAGCCAATATTGGTGCGTTATTACCGACTGGACTCCACACTTCATTCCGTTTCGCTGGTTTTCCCTAATGTCCTTTTCTCTCCCAGGAGCCCACAAAGGGTACCACGTTATGGGTAGTTGTCACGTCTCTCCTTATGCTCTTTTTGGCTGTAACAGTTTCTTAGACTTTCCTTGTTTTTGATGACTTTGGCTGTTTTGAGGAGTACTGGTAGGCTCTTTCATAAAATATTCTTCACTAGGGACTTGTATAATGTTTTCCTTACCTTAGACTGGGGTTGTGGGTTCTTGGGAGGAGAGGTAAAGTGCCACTCTGATCACGTCATATCAAGAGGACATACTATCTACATGACTCTGATCACGTCATATCGAGAGGACATACTATCTACATGACTCTGATCACGTCATATCGAGGGGACATACTATCTACATGACTCTGATCACATCATATCGAGGGGACATACTATCTACATGACTCTGATCACGTCATATCGAGGGGACATGCTATCTACATGACTCTGATCACGTCATATCGAGGGGACATACTATCACATACTCTGTCAGTGTTGGTGTAGACCTTGATCAGGGCTGAGTCTGTCAGTTTTCTCCACTAGAAAGTTGCTTATTTTTTCCCTCTTCCCACACTGCACCCTCGAAAGGAAGTCACCAAGCTCAGCCTACACTTAGGGAGTGGGGAGCGATGCCCACCTCCCTGAGAGGACAGTGTGTATGTAAATTATTTGGAATCCTCCTGTATGGGAGACTTGTCTATTCTCACTCATTTATTTATTTAGTCATTGATGTATATTGCTATGCACTACTGGATTTTTTTTTTATACTTTGGGTTGTATTTATTTGGTTGCTCAGATTGTTCCAATTTGGGCCATTGGGAGGTCTTTCAGTTGGCTTCTCGGTCCCTTTGAGACACCCCATCATTTTGTTTTTTGAGAACTTTCTCACTTTCTCCCACTGTGTGAGGTTCTGGCTCATCTTGTCCCAGCTCTAGAATCAGCGGTTTCTCTAAGGAGCCCTGGTTCCCACAAGTGGAGAGTGGTATTTAGAAACCAAGATCTGGCTGCTTTGTGTGCTCATTGATACTGGGTACCACTGCTTCTGGGCCCTGGTGGATAGAGCAGGAGAATAAACGTGTGCATCTGCACACCCTGTCAATCAATCCATCTCTCCGCCTGTTTCTGTATTAGCTGGAACATGAGTTCGCATTGATGTTTCCGACTCCAGTCCAGCTCCACGTGGTTCATTGCAGCCTTCCTCCTTTGCTCATCCATAGCCTGGTTCCCACATCTTCCATTTACTTGTTTATTCCATCTCTGTATGCACCTACAGTGGCTTCAGACTTGTTAACCTGAACTCACATGGGAAGCAACTTTACTAACTAGAGTCCAGTGCTTACATGCAGTTCCCTCTGTCTTTAGTCTAACAGTCCCTGATCACTTTCAAAGTTGCTCTGGTTGGTACCTTTTCTCCTCACTGCTTCAGTAAGGTGATGTCATGCATTCGTATTACAGTTAGATTCTTTTGTCATAGTCTCCATCCCATCCTGGGATCCCCTGACCTACTAATTGATTTTTTTAAAAAAAATTTGGACACGTAAGTTTCACTCTTTGTGTGTAGAACTCTGTGGGCTTTGACAAATGCATAATGTCATGTATCCATCAGTATCACACAGAAGTCGTTCACTGCCCTAGCAAATGCCCTGTCCTTCACCCCTCCAACCTCTCCCCTTCCCAACCCCAGGCAGCCACTAATCTGTTTACCATCTCTGTTGTTTTGCCTATTCCAGAATGTCACATAAGTGGGATGATACGGTATGCAGCCTTCTAAAACTGATTTCTTTCATTTAGCAACACACATTTAAGATTCAACCATGTCTTTGCATGGCTTGATAGCTTGTGTCTTCTGATCACTCAATAGTATTCCATCAGATAGATGGACTTCGGTTTGTTTATCCATTTACCTACCGAAGGATATCTTGGTTGCTTTCAGTTTTTAGAAATTATGAATAAATCTGTTATAAATATTCTTATGTAGGTTTTTGTGTGGACATAGATTTTCAACTCATTTGGGTACATTCCAAGGAGTGTGGCGGCTGACTGTACGGTGAGACTATGTTTAGTTTTGTATGAAACTGCTAAGTTGCCTTCCAAAGTGGTGTGACCACTGTGTCCCCAACAGCCACGAGTCACAGGAAGCTCCCGTTGCTGTGCTCTCCGGCCAGCATTTGGTGCTTCCAGTTGTTTGGGTTTAGCCATTCCCTCGTAACAGCTGTGTCGTGGTGTCTCATGGAAGCATATTTCTAAGTCTATCTTAATAGCTGAGAATATTTGTGCATCTGGTGAGCAGGGGAACCCCTCACTGTTGGGGGGCACCTTCGTGAAAGTGGGAAGTTCCGAAATCTCGTTTGTGGTCATTGCTCCTCCCTGCTTGGAGCAGGTCCCCAGGCCTTGCCTCTTCCAGTTCACCGTGCGTGTGTACCCAACTGTCTGCATGAAAAATACCCCAGAAAGCCCTGGAAGCACAATTAATCAATGGGTAATTTATTGTTTATGCAGCAATTACCCAATCTGGTAACGTCACTTTGGTCCTGGGAATATAGATCTTTTCCCTCCTGATAAATCTGTTGGCCTTCACTGCCACGGGCATTTGTCATCAGGAGTAGGTGACAAATAACCACCACTAAATTACATGAGAACTTTCTTCCTTTATTTCAAAAATATGGACTCCAATTTCTAATCGGCAGGCGAAGACGGCAGAATGAGGAGCAGCCGGGCTTGACAGAAGTTTAGTGTGAACGTGGCGGCTTCGGGTGACGCATCCGAATGAAGGCTTTTCCCTTTCTGTGTGTGTCTGTTTTTCAAAAGGGCCCATTGATCTGCTTTTTGAGATATAGGCTTTCAACGTTTCTTGCAGCATTTCTCAGAAGAGCAGAAAAGCTGAATCTTACTCACATGACCCTAACTCCTGGGCGTGCACTGCGTGTTTACAAGTGTGTGTGTGCACGTGTGCATTTTTGGAGAACCTTAGAAAAGGCAGGTTGTGGGCTCAGTCCTGGATATTTACAGAAAAGTAACCACAGCTTCGTTCAAAGTCCTTGCAGAAGCGCAAGGTACAGGACACAGCCAGGCATCAGACACCCACTCTTGCTCAGGAAGCAGCTGCTTGGGGCAGGGAAGACGGGTGCTCCTGGCTGAGTGAGGCAGGGGGACTTGCAGAGCTCCTGGGAGTGCCCTCAGGGGCAGCCAGTGGCCCATCCTCCCTCCTTGCAAACTGTGGGGAGTCAGGCTCACACGAGGGAGGCTGAATCCCAGTGGTGGTAACATCAGCTTCCTAGTTTCTAAGGTGCTTCCAGACCCGTTCTTTCTCCTCGTTCTCATGTTAACATCACAAGGGAGCACCTTGAACTCCTGGGCAGGAGTGTGGCTCTGCGAGGTCACCGGCTTGCCAAGGCCATGCAGCCAGGCAGCGGCGTCTGGGTTCGCAGCTCGGCCTGATCATCCTGCAGCCGTCACCTGCTTTTCTGGTCACAGGTGTAATATCTCTTTCCTCCCTGCCCCTTTGTTGCCTCCACTGAACAGACATTTATTGAGCACTAACTGTATGCCAAGTTCTGTGCCGGGCAGGGACTTAACGAAGGGAAGAGAGTGTGTGTGGTCCAGCCCTTGCGGCCCTCGGTCTCTGTGCCCCTGGTCAAAGCAAATGTCCACCGGCCTGGGGGAACAGCCACTGTGTCCAGCCCCTGTCTCCCAAGGCTGCGGCTGCAACCACAAGGGTGACCGGGCAGAGCTTGGGGTTTGGGTGGCGTCAGGGCTCACTCTGCCCAGGGGAATGGAGGACACCAAGGTGCCCTCAGACCTCAGACTGTGGGGCTGACCTGTTCGTAGACACCCGGGAGTCCACAGCCTGGCCACCGCCCTGTCGGGGAGCAGACGGCTGCTGTTCTGCTGCCTGCTGGCGGCTGGCGAGGCTCGCCTGGCCCGGGCGCTCGGGGCTCTATTACATTGTTAATACAACCGTTAGAGTGTCAGCGTATCGTCCCTCTGCCCGGGAAGATCGGATGCTGTTCGCACTTCTGTTGCCTCATTTTTATTTATCTGTCTTTCACCTTGACGGATAACAAGTTTGCAAACAGCCCCGGCGCATCCGGACTGTGCCGAGGGGGAGGAGCAGGAGATGGGAGAGAGCCACTGCATGGGGGCTTTCAGGCGGGCATCCCCCCAGGCTGTGTGGGGGTCATGAAGGGGCTATTCCAACACCGAGAGCAGAAGCGAGGGTCAGGCTGAGCCGCAGAGACTGAAGTGCGTCTGCTGGTTTTCCCGTTCCCAGGTCCGTCCACTGGTGCATGTTGACTCCACTCTGGGCGCCATGTCTGCCATCGGTGCTCAGTGGAGACTGAGGCAGACGCCTTCGCCCCTCCATGGCCTTTCTGGTGCAGGGCAGCGGCTCTCAGCTATGGGTGATTTTGTCCGTAGGGAATGTTTGGCAATGTCTGGAGTCATCTTTGGTCATCATCACTGGACTGGGGAGGGGCTGCGGTGGCATCTGGTGAGTGGGACATCGCCAGGGCTGTTGCTAAGCGCCCTGAAATTCCCAGGGTAGCCCCTGTGACAAAGGCTGGATAAACTCCAGACTAGAGGAGCAAGTGACTCTAAGTAGGAGAAAGGAGAGGCTTCCGGTGGTGCCTGCTCAGGTGCGTTATTTGGATCGACGCCCTCCCAGAGAGTGGGAGGGGTTGGCGGGGGGAGGCGTGTCTGTGTGCACACGTTGCTGGTGTGCGCTTGCCTTGGCGGAGACAGGAGCGAGAGGAGAAGGGCGTCCCAGGCAGAGTGTGAGTGTGACAAAGCTGCCAGGGGAGGACATGCGCCTGGGGAGCTGAGGGATACTAGGACATTCTGGGGTTAGCTCAGAAGAAGAAGCCGGCTCGGAAGGGCCAGCTGGGGAGTCAGCAGATGGTTTTAAACATCGCTATGACACGCTGGGATTTGAAAGTAATCACCTTGGCTGCCTCGTGGTGGAAGGGTGTACATGCGTTTCCTGGCGCTGCCCTAGCAAAGCGCCATGGACCGAGGGCCTGAACAATAGACATTTATTCTCTCCTAGTCCTGGTGGCCAGAAGCCCGAGACTGAGGTGTCAGTGGGGCTGGTGCCTCCTGAGGCTGTTAGAATTTGTCCCAGGCCTCCCTTGAGCCTCTGGCCCCTCCGGTGTCCCTTGGCGTGTAGGCGCCGTCTTCTCCCTGTGTGTCTGTGTCCAGAACTCCTGGTTTATAAGGACACCAGTCACATTAGATTAGGGTCCACCTTAATGACCTCATTTTAACTGATGACCCTGTAAAGACCCTACTTCCAGCTTGCAGGTGTGGGGGTTGGGCTCCAGCATGTGTTTTTTGGGGAGACACATTCATCCCTAACGAGGTCAGCAGGGCACACATCAGAGGCGGGGACAGCTTCCGTCTAACCATCTCGTGTGCGCTGAGGGTGGCTGGGACAGGGTGGCGGCACGGGAGGAAGAGTCGGGCTCTGGGGCAGCGTCAGGGTCAGACAGAGTCAAAGGACCTGGTGACGGAGTCTGGGGGGTGGGGCCCGGGCCCTGCAGGGTCTACTTCAGAGTCCTGGGGAAGTGACCCCCCTGCAGCCTGGAAAGATTTCAACCTCAGCTTCTCTTTGTTGTTAAAATTACAGCCTAACGGTATTAGAGGGAATTTTACAAAGGGCCAGATCCACCCATTATGCCCTTAATAATTTTATACACTTGTTTTCCAAACACCTCATAGTTCTATGCGTATATTAAAAAGTTAACTTGTTTGCTTGTGATAAAGTAATGCGTACTCATTGTGCAACATAGATGATTAAGAAAACACCGAAAAGTATAAATAATAAGACAAAAATCCCCCATAGTCATGCAAACGGTACATGGAATTCCTTTGAATGGTTGTGTGTTTAATCACTGACCCAGGGTTGGATGTTTGTATTATTGTAAAAACTCTCACTGTCTATCAAAATGTCAGCTTCTCCCAACCTCATTATCATAAAAATGTTTGTCTACGAATTGAAAGGAGGTCTTCATCCGTACTGCACTTTGCGTTTCTTTATTCAATGGGCTCACGTCTCTGGCGTCCTTTCGCTGCTATCCCGTGCGAATGGCCTGACCCCGGCTGCGTCCTCCTCTCATCAATCCACAGGGTCTTGGGGGTGTCCCCAGAGCCCCATGAGTTCACTGTGAAGCCAGAGGGAATTCTCTCAGAGTGGAAAAGGGAGAGTGCACACAAATTAATCCCAGTGCCGGGAGGATGCCTGACCCGGCCAGGCCCCTGGTGGAGGTGCCCATGTCATTGGAAATGTCCCTTCTTCATGTGATGGCAGAGACTGATGTGGCTCACTGAGCACCAGAGCGTGTGGCTTGCAGGCACTGTCTCGTTGACACCTCGTGCTGGACGGGGAAGCCCAGAAGTAACTTGCCAACAGCATGCGACAGCGCCTGGCCGTGCTGGGTCGGATCCTGGAGCCCCATCCTCACCCCCGAGCCCTCCGGCTTCCCTGTGTGTGGTGGGGCCGGTCTATACAGGAGGAGGTGGAGGAGGTTCCTCTGGCATCAGGAGCTTCTGTCTTTGAAGGGTCCGATTCCTCCCCAAGGCACTGCCTACCCTGGCCCAGACCTTCCCTGGCTCCATTCTCTGGTTCCTCCCTGGGCTGGAGGCTGCGCGTCTCTGCCGTCATGGCAGACGAGGAGCCTTCGGGTCTGCAGGGAGAAGACCCTGTCAGCCTGGGCATTCCACGGCCCGTCTGTCCATCGTGATTATTCCCGTCGCACAGACAGGGAGATGAAGCCGGAGATGCTGAGTGATTGTGTGGAGGATCCCGCAGTGGCCAGCCTCAGGGCTGGGTCGGGCCCCTGCTGCCCCTCCCTGCAGGCTGGCCTCTGGGACGGCGTTGGGTGCAGGTCACCGCATCAGTACCGTCAGTCACCTTTGATGGCCACACTCTCGAACACACACAAGGATACCCTCACACACCCCATTGGTTACTCACCCGCTCGCGCTCACACATACACACGCATGTGGACACACACACACTCAGACACCGACTCACACATACACACACACTCATACACACACGCACTCACACACA
>RJWJ010046567.1:0-11305 GCA_004363605.1 Indri indri | reverse complement strand
TATATAATCATCGAGTATGAAAATTGAATAATTGATTTTCAAAGTAAACCAATTTCAGGTGTTGAAAAATACATTATATTGCCACAAATTTGGGTGGCAGCAGCACTAGTAAGAAAATTATTAGAGATGATTTTGAACAACTGAGCAGTCACTCAGGGCTTTGGATGAAGGATAAGCAGTGGTATACTGGAGTTGTCTTATACTAACTTTCTTTCAATAATTACATTTTCAGGAATTTTATAATTTGGCTGATACCATGCCTGTAGCTTGAGGTCATTGACAGTGGGCATAAAGTCAGCAAATACCAAGAGTAAAGATAAAGCAGATAAAAATTAGCAAAAACTACACATCAGGGCAAACCCCCCTTTTCCAAAGAGTAAGTTGTTAGACATTTACTAGTTCATCACTGAGGAGAAGGAAACATCTGGACATGACAATATTTTAAGAATAAGATTATGTGGCACGAACCTTAAAAGAACAGGTTTTTGTACCTTTGTTTGCTTTCAAGAGGGGGATAGGCCAGTGATTATCTAGAATTGGGAAAGAAACAGGGTGGCAGTAATTTTATTTCCCATCCTTGATATTTGTGGAATGTGAAATACATTTTTCATTAATGCTTTAAAGTTGTGTTTTAAGTTAAATAGAGCTTAAAATTATTTATGTGGAGCAATGATGTGTCCATCTTTATGTTTTGCTTTAAAACTAGGTCAGTACATTATTTTCTTATTGAATTAAGCCATAAACAAAATTTGAGAGAAAAAAGTAAATGTCTAGATATTCTCAATTACAATGATTTTCTTTACAAATTATATGAATATGTTAAATTATCACATGTACCTCCAAAATATATGCATCTATTCTGTATTGATACAAAATAAAATTTAAAAAAACATACAGAACAAAAAATAAACACTCATGGATATATACAATTTCTACATTGAAAGATATCTTAGCGTTTATATGGTTTAACCCATTTATTTCACAATTGAGCAAACTGGGTTCTAGAAAGATAAAATTACTCACCAAAGATCGGTTGGCTTGACCATGCTAGAGCTGAAACTAATATGCCTGTCTTCTAAACTCTACCATAATAGGAATAATTCCATTGTATATATTCATTCATTCATTTTTTCTAATTTATTTAATAAATATCTATTGATATCTACTATGTACTGGGCATTGTTGCAGGTACGAGAGCTATAAGAATAAATAAAATCTCTGCCTTCATGGATTCTTTCTTCTAGTGGGTGGAGATAGAAACTGAACAGATAATAAATACACAAAGGAAATACATAATATACAATGTAGGCATTAAGTGCTATGGTAAAAAATAAAGCAGTAGAAGGATAAGCTATATCTGTGATGAGGAAGGGGTTGTAATCACAAACAGAGTAAATATTGGAAGTCCTCTTGAAAGGGTGGCATATGACCAAAGATCAGAGGGAAGTGAAGGGATGAAGCATGCATATATGTGGAGAAAGTGCATTGCAGCTAGAAAAAACAGCAAATTAAAAGCCTCTCAGTTAGTGACTCTTCTAATTAAAGCATAAAACAAATTAATGGTTGATAGAATTATCAACTACCTTGTACATATTAAATTAGTGATTGCTGTGATCAAGTAGGCTTGTCCAGCCAGTGGATGGAGATGTGGTTAGAGCTGTTCGTTTTTTCTGCCTCAACTCCCTAGGACCCAACTGAGGCCATTTATTTCCTATTAGAAATAAAATGTTAATTTTGTGTATATTTTAACATATATAAATTTAAAGCAATATATATTACATGTATATTACACATTAATATATATTGCATATATGCAATACATTACATATAATATATAGTATACATATATATACCTTATTCTTAAAATATTTTGATTATATTTGCATCAACTCCCAGTGAAGTTTAGAAACTCTAGAAAGGGGGCTAGCTTAGAGTGAGGAAGATGATTCTTTTAAGAGTTTCAAATGTTTCCTCCACTGCTATTTATGGTTTAGAGTTTCAGTTGCCAGTTGTGGAGAGGAGTGATAGACCTAGCAAAATTGTGACTGACTAAGTCTTTTCTTTTTGAAATTCCTTATTTTATTTATTTATTTATATTTAGTTTATTTATTTTTTACCTCAGGATATTATGAGGGTACAAACATTTTTGGTTACATTTTATATCTTTACCTCAACCAAGCAAGGATTAGAGGTTTGCCTTTCCCTTTTACAATGCTCACCGCTTCCATTAGTTGTGAGTTTACTCCCCCACCCCCTAATCCCTGGAGAATATTACTACTGTGTGAGCACCGTGGTGTTGATCAGTTAGTGCCAATTTGGTGGTGAGTACATGCGGAGCCTATTCTTCCGATCTTGTGATACCTCACTTCAGAGGATGGGCTCAAGCTCTATCCAGGAAAATGTAAGAGGTGCTAGATCACCATTGCGTTTTGTAATTGAGTAGTACTCCATTGTATACATGTGCCATATTTTATTAATCCTCTCATGGATTGACGGGCACTTGGGTTGTTTCCATATCCTTACGATAGTGAATTGTGCTGCCCTATTTATTTATTTTTTAAAGGAATGAGAATTACTTTCTCTGACTTTCTGTCATATTTCCTATCACGAATTTAGGTTAAATCTTAACTGTCATTTGTCATGGAATTTATCACACCACATTATATTTCTTAGTTTATTTGTCATGCATTATGAGACTTTGAACGTTGCTAGGATAAGAGTCATGTTTTGTGTTTGGTTAATCTCTGCATGCCCAGTGTCTGGCATTGTCCTTTACACCAAATTGATGCTCAGTCAATATTAGAATGAAAGAACAAATGAGTGAATGAGTAAGCAAATGAATTATTAAATGGAATGAGTTGAGATTTAGCATAAAACTTCTGTGCCTCTAAAGCTTCTCACCTTGAAAGGACTGGCATTATAGGCCATGTTGGTTAAAGACCTTCCCTCAGCAAAACCTCGGGGTGCTTTATTTAATCTTGCCTGCAAGAGTGATTGGATAACATTACATGGAAAAAAATGAGGTAGTATGTTTCCATATTTCTAAAAAAATTATACATTATTTTAATGGTAAAGGCATATATATATAAGAATGCAGTGTACATATGCTATAGTCATAGCATGCAGAGTTACTATTTTTCTCTATCGGCCGATTACACAAAACTTGCAACAGAATAAATCCTGATATCTTTAGAGAGCTTTATGCTTGTCAAGATGACTTTAGGTGAATTTTCTTATTTATTTCTCATAATACTTCTGTAATAAGGGTAAGGAAGCTTTTCATTAGATAGGGCTGAGAGACTATGATTTATTCAAGGTCCTGGATTGACATGGTTTGGTCAAGTTTCCTAATTTTGTTTCAGTTTGGTTAAATGACAATAAAATATATTATTAATGATTATTATTTATAAGAAAAGGAAACATTTGATCAAGAAAGTTGAAGACATCTCATTTAAAGAATAAAATGCTATGACCAGAGGACTCTTTATGAGGGACTTGGAATGGTACAGAGTGAACTTTCAAATACTGTTTCAGCTAAAAAGGATAAATATCTTTAACTGCACCAAATGGTTTTAAACATACTGTGTATCATATCATGCTCAGTCATTCTGCTCTCTTTTATTACCTCACAGTAACACTGAGAAGAATAATTCTCTTTTATTGTCTTTCCTTTCAAATATCCTGTTTTAAGAGATTGTAGATACCTTGAGATAAAACTGAGAATTATTCCAAGGACTGACAGGTTTGCTAACAACTGAGTGCTTTTCAGATCACTGCACTAGACTCAGATCACCTTTGATATGAATCACATATGGCTTCAGTCCTATTTCCCTGAATTAACTCTAATTTCCTAGTGACCAAGGTCAGATGAGTCCAGATAGAGCTCAGCTGTTCTTACCTAGCACATATGTTCCAGTATTGTTGGTAATTTATTTACTGTAATAAAAAATTAAAATGCAAATCTCAGCCAAACTCTCCCTTAGCAAAGGAGACCTTGATGAGAGCTTTTCAAACCATATATTAGGATCTATTACATGTGACTTTTTCATAGCAAAATAAAAAATATTATTATGGCACTTATAGCCAAATATTTGTTAGTATTAGAAACAAAATTGGTCATGTGAAATTTATTGAAAAGGAACAATTTGACTAAGTGCCAAGTACCACCAAATTTACACTGTTAACTATGAAAAATGGTCGTAAATTACTCTTTTTTAGCAATATTACCATATTCATTTTTACATCAAAGTTCAACTAATTCTGTCAGACTTATGATTTAGGAGATAAAACATTTATTTACAAATATTTATTTTTTAAACCAAAATAACTTATTAACAAAAAACCAGTTTTTTACATTACTTCAAGATGTTTTGGGTGTTGTACCACTTGATTGACTTTTAAAAAATCTAAGTTGAAGTCTACACTTCTGGTATTATATGTAATAAAACATATTACAAAACAGTACTCAATCTTCTTTGTATTGTCAATGCTTTGTTGTCATAACATTTAAAACAAAACCAATGCTAAAAGTTTTCATCTTACTCATGGAGACAAATCTTTTTCTAAAACATACTTAAAAAGCTAATTCTAAATTCTTTCCATAGAAGGTTACACAAATATTGATAATGGTATTTTTTAAATTATTTTTAGGCAATTTGGCACACTTATAAAAGCATGTCCAATTAGCAAATGATAGTTTCTAGATTTTAATTTGTATTTGACAGCAAATGAAATGAACAGAGGTGAAGAATTCATATATGTATGTAAAGCAATTTAAGCCAAAGATAATCTTTAAAAGGAAGATGGTTTTGTATTTGTAAAATACGTTGCACCCAGTAAGAATAAAGAAGACTTATGCAAGTGGTGCAAAAGTAACCCTTACATTATTAGCTTGCCATAACATTTTAGAAAGGATTAAAAACAAAATTACAAAGCACTATCTTTACACTGATATCTTACCATTTCTAAAATTCTCTCTAAAATGTTGGAGAAAAAGTTGCATAAAATCCTTTAGTTATTTGAAGTTTGCAAAGAGCCAGATAATTTCCAGGTTGCAAACTTTATTGAACATTCTAGCAGAAACTAAGCTAATATATCTTTAAGTTTTAAATCATTAGCTATATGCTTAAATTATTCTAAATATTTATATTGTGTGTTCCTTTTAAAGAAGAAATCATTTGGCAACTGTGCATTTTTTTAAAGTACTGTATTTCTTATTCTTTTAAATTCATTCTTGACAAGAATCTTTTATCATTTAGTTGATGTTTCATAGTCCATGGAAACTGTTATTATGAGCAGACTGTCTTATGAACTTGTTTTATTGGATTTGTGCTGACGTAGCAAAAAACAAATCAGTTTACAAGTCTCAGCATTTTTAAAATATAAACACTCCTAAACATCGACATCTGAATCCATCCAATGTGACACAGAAGGATAAATGTCTTTAATGTGGAGGATGATTAAGAATAGGAGGAATAAAATAGAAATCTAGTATTCACAGTAGCAGACAGGACAAGTTGAGTGAGAAAATAAGACGATTTCATTTACAAAAATTTAAAAATGCTTTCTCCTTGCAGTGCTTTGTTCTTCATATGCATTCCATGCAAAAATCTCTGAGACATGATTTAAATTATTTTCCTCGTGTTATCTGTCTAAATTATCATGTACAACATAACTTTGAGGAAAATACACAGAAATGCTTTGGGTGCTTTTGGCAAAGAAATTATTATTAATATCTTTTTATGTAATTAAAATCCTTCTGTAAAATCATGATGCCATAAATTCTATCTGCCTTACTGGTATTTTTTTTTTTCTTACCAAGTAACATTGGTTTTCTCATCTAAGAAGGAAAAAACAACATGTACTTTATGTTTTTTTCGCACTAATTCAGCTTTTCTTTTTACTTGGCTACACTCAATATGAGCTGTTTCTCTGTTATACTCTAATTTGTCATTACCTCAATTTTTTCCTGACAGAGAATTATTTTATGATGTGCTTAGCTGACTAATTGTCTTTTATGTTTTATATTTCACTTAAGTCATACATTCTTCTGGAAATCCTAATAAATTTGGGAGCACCTATGCAAAGGACTAGGCTGTGTCTCAATTCCTGAGTCTTTCCTGGTATTGTGTCTCGGTCCTCACCTCTCCTAATCACAGCAGCAGAGGACCTTCAAAAGCTGTGGATATTTTGGCTCACCAGCTGAATACCTGTGTCTGATTTTGTCTGGTCCCTTGGCAGTGATCACTTGCTACTTCATTGAATGAAACTAATCATAATCAAAGGAGATTGAGCAAAACTTAATCAGGAGTTGTCCACCTATAGTCTTTAGTTCATATTGCAAATTGATATGTCCTTTCTTCTGTCAGTTTGCATGCAAATTCCACATTCAACATACAAATATTTGATTATTAATTTTATTTTTACCTCCTCACTGATCTTAAGTGCATTTTTATTCCTAATCTTTAACTTGTACAGCTCCAATCTATTGATTTTACCCTTTGAGAACCTATAATCTATTTTATTTTGGGAATACTCAACAACTTTTGGCTTTATTAAAAATAAATCTAGCTAAGGATTCTTATTTTCTCCTTATATAAGAGCTCTTACAGTGTAAGTATAACTCCATGCATGTTTAATATAAATATTTTGAAGTCAAAAGTCAACCCAGTGTTTTAAATCTTTATTTGTTCAACTCAAAACTCAGTAGGAACTTTGCATTATTTTTTTCAGCTTTATTGAGGTATAATTGACAAAAAATTGTATATATTTACAGTGTATAATGTGGTAGATTATTACATGTATACATCGTATAAATGATTACCATAATCAATCTGAGTAACACATACATCGTCTCACTCTTTTGTGTGATAAGAACATTTCCAATATACTCTCTTAGCAAATTTCAAGTATACAATACAGTATAATTAACTGTAGTCACCATGCTAAGTGAAATAAGCCAGGCACAGAAAGATAAATACTGCATGATTTCACTTACATGTGGAATCTAAGAAAGTTGAACACTTAGAAACAGAGAGTAGAATGGTAGTTACTAGGGACTGGGGTGGAGGAAACTGGCAGACATTAGTCAAAGGGACTTTGCATTTTTATTGTTTGTTCCTTCTTTCTCTGACATTTTATTTATTTATTTTATTTCAGCATATTACAGGGGTACAAATGTTTAGGATACATATATTGCCTTTGCCCCACCCAAGTCAGAGCTTCCAGCATGTCCATCCCCCAGATGGTGCACACTGTACCCATTAGGTGTGAATATATTCATCCCCTCTACCCTCTTCCCACCTGCCTGACACCCGATGAATGTTGCTACTATATGTGCACTTAAGTGTTGGTCAGTTAAGTCAGTTAATACCAATTTGATGGTGAGTACATGTGATGCTTGTTTCTTCATTCTTGTGATACTTCACTTAGTAGAATGGGCTCCAGCTCTATCCAGGATAATACAAGAGGTGCTACATCACCATTGTTTTTTGTGTCTGAGTAGACCTCCATGGTATACATATACCACATTTTATTATTCCATTCATGTATTAACAGGTACTTGGGTTGTTTCCACATCTTTGCAATTGCGAATTGTGCAGCTATAAACATTCTAGTGCAGATACCTTTTTTATAGAATGTCTTTTTTTCCTTTGGGTAGATGCCCAGTAATGGGATTGCTGGGTCAAATGGTAGTTCTGCTTGTATCTCTTTAAGGTATCTCCATATGGCTTTCCACAGAGGTTGCACTAGTTTGCAGTCCCACCAGCAGTGTATGAGTATTCCTATCTCTCCGCATCCATGCCGACATTTATTGTTTTGGGACTTTTTGATAAAGGCCATTCTCACTGGAGATAAGTGATATCTCATTGTGGTTTTGATTTGCATTTCCCTGATAATTAGAGATGTTGAGCATTTTTTCATATGTTTCTTGGCCATTATTGTGTCTTCTTTTGAAAAGTTTCTGTTCCTGTCCTTCTTTTGCAACATCCCCTCAATGGCATTTAAACATGCTTAAATCTCTGCAATCCTTGAAAATCTTACTTAAACCAAAATATTCTTCTATCTACTGCCCTGGATATGCTTTTCTTCTGAATCCTACTTTATGATTTTTTTTTTTTTGCACTTACTGGCTCCAATTTATTTTCCCCAAATCCTTCCTTAATCCACTTTGATGTGACTTCTAATTCCTTTATTACTCTCAAACAGCTCTCGCTAATATAACCAAGGAACTCTCTGTTGCCAAATCCAAAGGAAATTATTCATTTCTCATTGTTTGTCTATTTTATTTGTTTGTTTGTCTGAAGCAAAATCACTACAGGTGACCACTCCCTCACCGAACATTCTCTTGCCTTGATTTCTGCAATACCACAACTCCCAGATTTTCTTCCTGCATCTCCATTCACTGTTTTTATGTCTCATTTGCAGACTGGACCTTCTATACCAGCTGTTGAAATTCAAAATTCCACAAGCCTTGATCCCAGGACTCCTCTTCCTCTACTCTTATTCTCGTCCTTTCATTTTATTATCTGTATCCAATCAGACATCAAAAATGAACTTCAGGCTTACATATCTAACTTGTCATGACAGATCCATTTGGAAGCTCCTCAGACACCTCCAACTCACTATGTATAATCTTTCTGCCCCAAAACTTGATCTTCTTTAAGTTTTTTCTCTCTTTCTCTTAGTGATACTCAAGTTTAAACTAGAAACCAAGGACAAACTCAACCTAAACCTCTTCTTTACTTTTTATATTTCAATAATAGCCAAGTATTATCCATATATATATATATACAAGTATGTATGTACATACACCTTGAATTTCTAGATGTCTCCCCATCTCCAACAGCATCTCCTTTTAGGTGCTGTTTCTTACCTAGACGGATGCTATGTGCTCCTCAACAGTCTTCTTATGCCCACCAATGATCCATTCTCCACGTAGCAGTCTTAGTGATCTTTTAAAATCTGATTCCATCCCCAATCTGCTTCATACCTGCTTTGGCTTCTCACTGCTCCTGTGATGAAGAGAGAGAATGTGTTCTATATTCAGTGTGCCATGTTTGCCAGAGTTCTTGGTATTTTTAAGAAAAATAACACATAAGCATTTGTTAGTAGCATACTCTCCTTTCAAAAAAATAATCAGAACTGCAAAAATAACTTACTATTGTATGGCGCGCTTTCATATGGTGTCTTATTTGATCCCAATAACCCTGTGAGTTTGGCAAGGATACATACATTCTACTATGTAAACAGAAATTCAAAGACATTAAGTGGCCTTCATAAAAATGTATATTACATTAATAAAGATACAAAACTATTGATAATTATGTCTGACTCAGCCCTACATTATTCTGAAATTATCTATATATTCCTTAATTGAAAGTAATAGTTAATTATGAGGGGTCAGATTTATAGAGAAGACAGCATCTTAAGCTTCATATTATATTTAGTCTGGAAGTTTGTTTCAAATACTTTTTTCAAACATTTTATAAGCCATTTATAAATTTAAGGCTTTCAGAAAAATTCATGCTATGTGTATTTTTGTTTTTAAACCTGTGATTCACTATATCCCCTTCATTACTAAAATGATAACAATAAATAATAATACAAATAATAAAATGTTAAGAAATGTTAATGATCAGCCTTACTTTTCAAGTCTTTGTTGCAATAGGTAAGTTTGCTAACCTAAAATAATCGAAAAGGTTAGAATCTATTAATAATTTAAAGAAAGTTTATTTCAGCACAAATTGTGATGCCAGTCATCAGGGAGTCAGAGCTACACGGAAAAAGGGTGATCTGTGCTCCCAGTATGGGGAAAAATGAAGATCATATATAGAGGTGTAATGGAGGTGCTCAACAGAATTACATTTTCCATACAAAGGCTAACATGCGGATATTATATTTGGCTACTATTAGTTACACTCTAAAGACTTTTTTAAAACATCTATCATAAAGAGGTAGCAGTCGCAGCATCTCTATCTTCATGTCATTTAGTCTAGGTTTGAATAAAGAATAGGAAATCTGGCTAATGTATAACATCTCCACACAAAAGTCAGAAAGCAACGGTCATGCACCAGAGAAGAAAAACAGTCATGTTAGGGGAATCAGCTTTCACAGCTTAACTTTTCCCTTTGGCATAACAAATTTTGAAGGTCCTGAATTTTTATTTTGTTTTATAAGTTGAATAGCTTAATAGGTCTCAATTTAAGAAATTTTCTTTGATTCCTATAACATTTCTGGGGAAGATCAATGTGGATCATACAAATATGATTAACCTCTATGCAAGATAGATTAAATGAAAGAAAAGCTGGTGGTACCTATTTCATTTAACACTTACAACACGCAGGGTAATAAAAGTCAGAAAAAAGCCATACTTAAAATTCTAAAATGTCCTCTTTCTGCTTTCTGAATCTATATGCGGAATTCCAGAGTAACCAAGCAATTATTACACCTCCCCCCCCCCCGAAAAAAAGCCTACAAAGGTAATGATGGCTTTTAGTCATATCTCCAATATCCTTCCCTCACAGAATTGTGTTTTACTGCCAGAATTGAGAGATGTGAAGCAGCAACTGCATTAAATTGAAAACTATGGTCAATGAACGACAGCAATAAAACAAGTGAACAAGCCATAGAGAAAGAGTGTTAGAGATACGACCTCCAGGTACCCAGTGCCTGGTGTGTGACAAACAGATAATCATATTTTTTAAATTGGGCTTTTATATTTATTATGTGAATCAAAACAATCTGGTTGTATTTTCTATCTGAACATATTTTGCAATTATAAGAATAATAGAAATGCTTATATCTTCTCCAGACAGGAGAGAAGATGAATGAAGCTGAACTAAAATCATAGACTATAGATTCCTGGAAATAAGCAGTTAACAAATAAGAGATAATTAAATAACTATGGAAAGTAGAATTTTAAAGGGAAATGTATTTTATAAAATCCTTATTATGCCAGTGAAAGGTTAGTATTGTAGATCCTATATTTTAAAAGTAAAATAATAATTTCACATTAATTTAAAATTAAACTATATGCATCTTTAAAGGATAAAGTAGCAATATTTTTAAAGTTTATTGTTTTCAATTGTACTAAAAAAGTTTGATATATGTTCACCATATGAAGTACAGCAAAATATTAATGATGGATGCATTCACATACTATTATAAAATGTAATTATCTACTTTTAAGTTATTTATGTTTTCTAAATTGTGTTTAAATTAGAAAGTACTACTTTTAATATTTAAAAAAGAAAAAATATAATTATACTTTTGAAATGATTAGTGACATTGTAACCATTATGTC
>RJWJ010046566.1:0-11307 GCA_004363605.1 Indri indri | reverse complement strand
AAGAAAGAGTCCTCAGAGCCTTCCCAGGGAGCATCGTTGACCAGTGTCTTATGTATTAAATCCACTCCAACATTCCCACCTCCGAGCCTCTGACTCTTCTCTGCCAGGATGTTCTGGCATCTCTGCCTCATTTGTTGTTCCCTGTTGTATGTAAGCTTCATGGAGCCATCCCATGTTAGCGTCGGCTCCTCGCCATTACGTTAAATCTTGAAGGAGATGTCCCCAAATCAACAGACTCTCCACATCCTTTTTTTTTTTTTTTTGTAAGACAGAGTCTTGCTCTGTCACCCTGGCTAGAGTGCAGTGGCATCATCATAGCTCACAGTAACCTCAAACTCCTGGGCTTAAGCGATCCTCCTGCCTCAGCCCCTGGAGTAGCTGGGGCTACAGGTGTGCACCACCATGCCCAGCTAATTTTTCGATGTTTAGTAGAGATGGAGTTACACTCTTGCTCAGGCTGGTCTTGAACTCTTGGCCTCAAGCGATCCTCCTGCCTCAGCCTCCCAGAGTGCTAGGATTACAGGTGCGAGCCACCTTACCTGGCCCCCATCCACTCTTTTATTCTGCCCTTGCTGGTCCCCCCTAAAGGTACACATATACCCACAATATTCCTCTAGTTCCTGCTGGTTTATAGTAGCCAGATACTGCAGTTCTATCAGTGAGTAAGCCTCCTATGACAGGGAACGTTTTTTTGCTCAGGCTTTCCTGAGACCTGACCCTAAGTATTAGCCCAGGGGCAATGAGGTGAGGCAGCCTGCTTCTGGAGGATAAGCATCACCTGGTGAGGCATCCGCCCAGGTGAGGCCTTTGCATGGTATCTAGGCAACAGAAGGCTGCCCTCCTATATCGGGAGGGAGGGGGCCACTTCAGGGAATCTGCGTTATAATATTCTCAGGTGCGTGGTCTCAAATGCGCCATCTCAATGTCATAGTCCCACTCCTTCACTGTCAGGGCCTGCCTTTAGCACAGGGGACCTGTCAAGGGTGCACATGCAGCCTCCTTTGCAGCTCTGTTACTCCCTTACAATGAAGCCCAGCATGCAGCTCCTCTAAGGCTACCGGAGATTAAAGTCTTTAAACACATCCTGGAGGCCTGCTGGTTTTCAAAGCATACCCTGATGGAAGGGCTGGCTGACATGAACCAGCGGTTATCTTTCTTCGAGGCTTCCTACACGTTTAATAAGCCAGGTAACTCCACAAACCTTGCAATGACTACGGACCCTCTACTATTCCCAGGATAGACGTGCAGCCTAACCAAGTGCCGTACATCATCCCCCACCACAGGTAAGAGCCTTAGCAATCGTGATGCTGCACAAGCCAGGGTTGTCCCTGCCCCACTTCTGGTGCCAACTGCTTTAGCATGTGTTCTGCCCTAAACAGAGCCTTAGACGAGGCCTTGCGCCCTGTGGTTTATATGGGAGGTGATCCTAGTTCCCCAGGATCCTAGGAGTGAGGGAATGGGAAGAGCCAGGCAGGAAAGGAGGAAAAGCAAATCTAAGGGGGCACTCCTGGGGTGGCCACTGTGGTCAGTGGGTTCTGGTCCTGCCAGGACTCCTGAGAAGCAGATAGAGGGGTTCCCCGAATGGGCCACGGTGGTTCCATTTACCCATGGGCTCCTACCTCCATTGGTTCAGAGATGCTAAGTCCTCCTTAGTTCCAAGTTGCATGTGTGTCTAGGCCCCGTGAGTTCCTTTCTGTGTCTGAGGCATCTGGGGAGCTTTTTGATAAAAATTGAAAAATGCTTGGCAGGCACATGGGACAAGAAGCTTGAAGTGTGTGTCCCCCCCCAAAGGGAGTTTATTCCAGCCGTAGCAGAGACACGGCCAAGAGGATGTGTTGAGGACACCGAATGTGCCTACTCTGATAGACAATTATAGATTCACGCATTTAGGTAAAAGCCAAAAACTTTACAATGGCCAGAAGACGATCTGGCCACCCTTCCTCCTCCGTCTTTCCAACCTCCTCACTCAGCTCCAACTCCTGCAGCCATCTCTCTTTCCAACACTGGAGGATTTGCTAACGAGCTTAATGAACATTACAAATGGCTTTAGTAAAATCAGTGGCTCGTTAATTAGTTAATTAATTAATTAGTGTCCAATGAGGAGGAAGAAACCGCCCAGTAATTTAAACAGGGAAACTTTAAGAATTATTAATGATAACAAGGATCGGTGGGTTAAAAGTTAAGAGAATTTTAAAGAATATAGGAATAGCACATCTAAGGGACAGGTACATCTCTGGGGCTGAGGTAGGGGGGCCAAGGAAGAAGCCACTCCAGACTGAGATCCAAACTTTGCTGGAAGAAGCATAGCTGTGGCTTGCTGGATGGTGGAGAAGTCACTGTAGTGCTGGCAGAACTCAATGAAATTGGGCACTCTGGAACTTTCCAGAAATCCATGCTTTAGGGAGCTAAGGAAAGTAATTCACGGGGAGACGCCTGGTTGGAGGCATTCTGCTATGAAAATGCCCAAGGGGGCTGTTGGCTGCTCTGAGCTGTTGGTTACCAATTCCTGCAGGGGCTCAGAAAGAGAAGCACCTGGAACCAGGGAGAAAGTGCCTCCTCCTGCTAGTCTCTCTGTGAAAAGTAGCTAAAGGGCCCATCGTTTCACAGGGCAGGCAATGAAGAGTGGGTCTGGAGCTGGGAGGCAATGAACCGATACTGGTATTGGAGGATGCGAGAAATGGGCTTTCATCTGTGTAAGTACTGGCAGTTGTTTGGAAGACAGATTTTTGAGCTATTCCCTCTCTTGCATGAGCAGGGTATGCGGATCCAGTGAAGCCTTTACTTTAGACATGGCACTTGAGGTTTGACCCCCAACACTTCTGTCAAGCCAAATACCACCTGCTATTAAAAGGGAAACAAAAAGCCTGCTTCTGGAATGTTCTATTTGCCTTGAGAAACAATTTTGTGCTGGTCAATGTGTCTAAAAGGAGAGAGAGCTGGGGGCTTTTCTGGACTTACAGGTTTTATGAATTGTTTTATCCCTGCTTCCTAATGATTACGAAAGCAATGTTTTGTTTTTTGTTTTTTTTGTGGCTATCATCTTGCACCAAAAGCAACCAAAGAGTTATGCAGGACTATTTTGGGATAGCTTAAGTTGCTTGGGTCAGTTTGCAGCACACGCACTCAAGCAGTCTCCCGCCTCCGGGCCTTTGTACTTATTGTATCCATTTGTCTAGGACACTCCCTGGCATGTCTAAATGGCTCTGTTAGAGTAGGAGACAGGGCTAGGAATGGATGCCGGGGCTTGCATATTGGGTGCAGATGTTAAGGTAAACAACCTTCAAGCAGAAGCTAACTAGGGGGGCTGATAACTGCAGGCAAGAACCAGTTTGTCAGCTATCTCTGTTACCTTACATGAACTTTGGCTAATTACAATATCATTTACATTTCAGTTTTAAAATTTCTCTGCCCTTGAAATCACCATGACAGTTCTGAGACAACCGCAGAAATTATGAAAATGGGAGGGAACACAATTTTAGGAATTATTACCTAAATTCTTAGTAAAAGCCAACCCCTGGGTCTTGAATGTTCCTCCCCACAATTAGTAAAACTACAAAAGATCTAAAATCACTTCTTCCTGGTGTAGCTCCTCTTTTACAATCCCGCCCGCTCTCTCTCCTGAGAGTGTACATTTGCTTTCGATAAAAAGCTGTTGCTTGCTTGGCTTATGTGGTGCATCCTGAAATTCTCTTCCCGGCAATCACCAAGAATTTGGGAAAAAAACCTCCACTCAGAGGCCAGTAACAGCTCCCTCTCTCATTTCTTCATGCCTCTGCTCAGCTGTTACTTTATATGTTAGTTTGTGTCCTCTGAGAGGAAGACACCAAGACAGAATTAAACAGGCAAGGATTTTATTAGGGGAAATGCCTCTGTAAGAGAAAATGAGGACCCCTGGAAAAGCTGGGAGAGCCATTGGGCCACCATGCAAGTGTAACCCTAAGTGAGGGAGAGAAGGAGGGAATGATGGGTGATGTGCTAGTGTTAAAGTGCCCCAGTGTAGTCTAAGGAAGGCTTGGCAAGGCCACTGGGGAGTCCTTGAGCCAAAGGTGACCATCAGAGGAGTCCATGTCTGCCCGGAACTGGCTTGCCTCAGGGTCTATCCCTGCCTGGCTACCTCAGTGCAAACAGCCTAGATTTCATGGTGGTTTCAGAGCCTTGGTGAATTACACCCCCGAAGCTGGAGGCCTTCGGGGAGCAGTCTCGTGGCCACATCTTAGCAAGGGGTTTTCCCCAACCACCCTCTATAAAACAGCCCCACAGGATGGTAAAACATCAACCACACTTCTCCCCAGGACGGTACAAACATGTTTCACAGACTGGATACATTCCAGGAAGACAAAATAATTGGCACTGGTCTTGGGAGCAGATTAAACAGGGTTAGTTTTCCCTCAGGTGTTAAGCAATATAAAGAGAGCAAGGAAAAGGAAGCAGGGGCGGAAGGAGTGTGCCCTCAGCACTGGGGACAGTATTTGGGAACTTTGTCACGGATCATGACCGGCTGCCCCAAAAGATCCTGTAGCCACAAGGTCCAAACCCCTCCTTTTATAAAAAATTCATTTCATGTATTGATTTTTTTTAACTCTCTCTTTTTAGAGGTGAGATCCAGAGAAGGGAGACAACTTCCCAACGCCGCCAGGCCAGTCAATCGTAGAGCCCGGGTCCCCAGACTCCTGGGTCACCTGTTCCTGAAGGCCTCCTGTTCCCGGCTGCACGCTACCTCCAGTACAAAACCGGTGAGGCGAGGGACCGAAACAGGATAGCGAACAGCACCACACACGAGTTTGGCAGATGGACAAGGATCTCGGTTTCCCGGCCCCGCCTCCCTGAGTCGTGGGCTGCCCTCCGCGTCTTTGCCTTCAGCCAGTAGTAAGCGTGGCCGCGGCCGCCGGCTCTTCCGCCGGGGCGTGGGGGTCAAGGGTCACACAAGATGGCGGCGCCCAGGAACTGCTGAGGCGTGAAGCGAAGGATGGCGCTGGCCGCGCTGGCGGCTGGGGCTCGGCTGGGGCAGCGGCTGAGCTGGCCGGGGCTGGTGCGAGGGCACTGGACGCCGGCCGGGCGCTCGCGGAGCCGGCGCGAGGCGGCGGAGGCCGAGGCGGACGCGCCCGTGTTCCAGTACGTGGGCGAGCGTGCCGCCCGGGTCGACCGCATCTTCGTGTGGGGCTTCAGCTTCTCGGGGGCGCTGGGCGTGCCCACCTTCGTGTTGCCCGGCTCTGGGCCCAAGACTCGCGCCGGCCGGCGGTCGTACCGCAGGATCCAGCCTGTGCCCTACCGCCTGGAGCTGGACCAAAAGGTGCGGACCGTGGCTTCCTCCCTCCCTGCCTCCCTCTCTTTCTCCTTCCTGGCCTCCGCCACTATCCCTCCCACCCCCGAAGTATACGGCCCCCTTCGAGAAGTTGGCTACAGTGGGCGGCCAGACTTTGGCGAGGATGATCCTCTGGTTAACTGTGAGCCCCGGAGGGGAAGGCGTTAGAGACCGCTGTCAACATTTATGGGGTGACTGAAACGTGCCACGTGTTGTGCCCGGCTCGTGTCATTCGCTCAGCACCCTGTAAATGGGGGTTGTCATCCCCTGTTATAGGGGAGGAAAGGGAGGCTCAGAGAAATTAAGACCCAAGGCCCCACAGCTGACGGGTGTATATGCGGTGGGATTCGTACTCGGGCCAGTCTGACTCTAGAAGTTCTTATGTCCAGAAAGCAGAATAAGGAAGTTCAGAGAAAACGTGGGCTGGCTTTGGTGGATGAACAACTTGGAAAGGAAATGTTAACTCTTAGCAGTGACAGAAATGAGAGAGCAAGGCTGAGATGTCTGAACACGCCAAATGGTTGCACGGGATGCCTCTAAATGAGCTCAGATTTGAAAAGGTTACAGCAAAAGACAGCTGCCCGAGGACGCTTTTCCTTAGAAGCCAACACTCAGAAAAGCAAAAATGGTTGCTTAGGATCGGTTCTTGTTGGGGGATGGTTGTGGACATCTTCGTGAGTGATGAAAAGGAAGCAAGCATTTCCAGTTTGGCTTTTGACTTTTCTGCCAAGGACAGCAAAGATCTTTTAACTAAAAGAGATCAGGAGAAACAAGGAATTTAAGCTCCAGATGAATGAAAGGTTGGGTTGTTTGACTTCTTAATATTGAGTTGTGAGAATTCTTTATGTGTTCTGGATATAGACCCTTTGTCACATGTTACGTGCAAATGCTGTCTCCTAATCTGTGGCTTTTCCTTTTATTTTCTTCCTTTCCTTTTTCTTTCCCTTTCTCTTTTGCCTTCTTCCTCTTTCCTTTTGAGATGGGGTCTTGCTGTGTTGCCCTGCTGGTCTGTAATCCTGGGCTCAAGCAATCCTCCATCCTCAGCGTCTAGAGTAGCTGGGATTATAGGTGCACAGCTACAACCAGCTTCTTTTTATTTATTTATTTATTTTGTTTTTGTTTTTGTTTTTTGAGACTGTTGCATGGGCTAGAGTGCAGCAGCTCACTGCAACCTCAAATTCTTGGGCTCAAGTGGTCTTCCAGCCTCAGTCTCCTGAGTGACTGGGACTATAGGCATGTGCCCCACCGTGCCTGGCTAATTAAATACTTTTTTTTTGTAGAGATGGGGTCCCACTCTCACTTTTGCATAGGCTGGTCTTGAACTCCCAGCATAAAGTGATCCTCCTGCCTTGGCCTCCCAAAGTGCTAGGTTTATAGGCATGAGCCACAGTATCCAGCCTTTTAAAATTTTTTTGATAGTGTCTTTTAAAAAGCAAAAGTTTTTAATATTTATGAAATTTGGTTTACTCAGTTTTTCTGCTGTGGATTGTGCTTTTGACATTGTATCTAAGAAATCTTTGCCTAACCCAAGATCACAAACATTATTTTCCTATGCTTTCTTTTATAAGCATGATAGTTTTAGCTCTAATATTTAGGTCTGTGAACCATTTTGAGTTGATTTATGTGTCTGGTGTGAGGTATCTTTTTGCATGTAGCTATTTAATTGTCCTATAATCCTTAGTTGAAAAGACTATCTTTTTCTTATTGAATTGTCTTGGCACCTTTGTTGAAAATCGGTTGACCAAGTCAGTTGACTGTAAATGTAAGAGTTTATTTCTGAACCCTCAATTCTGTTCCATTGATCTGTATGTCTATCCGTATCCCCAAATGACGCTATCTTGATTACTGTAGTTTTATATTAAGCTTTAGAATCGGGAAATGTAAGTCATCCAAGTTCATTCTTTTTAAAAAATTGTTTTGGCTATTCTAGGTTCTTTGCTTTTCTGTAAGGATTTTAGGATTGGCTTATCAATTTCTGCAAAAATACTTCCCAGGATTTCGATAGGGATTATGTTGAATCTATAGATAATTTGGGCAAAATTACCATTTTAACAATTTTGAGTCTTCGAATCTATGAACATGGCATGCCTATTGATCTAGATCTGTAATTTTTCTCAACTGTTTAATGGTTTTTCGGTGTACATCTTGCGCTTTTGTTAAATTTATTCTTAAGCATTTTATTCTTTTTGATGCTATTGTGAATGGAATTGTGTTCTTAATTTCGTTTTTGAAGTGTTCATTGCTAGTATATAAAAATACAATTGATTTTTCCTCATTTACTGCTGCCTTTTGTGTTAAATCAATATTTTTCTAGTGTACCTTTTAAATTCCTTTTTTGGGTGTGTATATATATGTACACATACTTATTTTCTTCTTTTCCTTTTTCTTTCCCTTTCTCTTTTGCCTTCTTCCTCTTTCCTTTTGAGATGGGGTCTTGCTGTGTTGCCCATGCTGGTGTGTAATCCTGGGCTCAAGCAATCCTCCATCCTCAGCCTCCGGAGTAGCTGGGATTATAGGTACACAACCACAACCAATAGTTCATTGAAATCATTGGTAAATCTAACAGTGGGTCTACTCAGTGTCAGGTTCTGTTGGCTGTTCTGTCCCCTCAGTATATATAGGTCATGATTTCTGATTTCTTTGCATGTCTTGTCCTTTTTTGTTGAAAACTAGATTTTTGGACGATGTATTATAACAACTTTGGATTCTGTTAGTAACTTTTATGGACTTAACTTACAGAGTCAGTCTCCCCTGCTGTGTGTGGCCACCGATGCATTTGCTCAGGGTTTTTTTTGTTTGTTTCATATTGAATTTGCTGTTGGGCATGGATTTCACCCTCCACCAAAGCAGTAGGTGGAGCAGCCCTAGACAAGAAGTCTGTGGACTCCTGCTATTCATGCTTGAAGTTCCAGTGGTGCGGCAGTTTTTTATGAGTAAACATTTCTTCTCAGTTTATTTGCCTTTGATTGATTTTCAGAGCCCTGAAATGGTTGTGGGCTCTTGTTTTTGTTTTTTTTTTTATTTTGTCCCGTTTTATTCTTATCTTTTTTGGGGGGTGGAGTGGGGAGACATTTGTGAACCTCTTCATACCACTACAGTTGGAAGTGCCCTCCTGGCGTGTTGTCTTCACAAGCACTTGATGCTAACCCTGTGTCAGGAATTGTTCCAAGCCTTTTCACATACTAGCAGATCTATGATACAGTAGGGGCTCACCAAGTGTTTGTTGAATGTTAAATAAACGGGCATCACCAAGCAATGAGAATAATCATAGTTGCTGGGCATCACTTTTAGACTTACCTCTTTTCTGTGTTTCCTGCTGCCTGGGCAGGGGCTGTCTCCTGTCTCCCATGTAGGTCATTTCTGTGGAGTTGGAGCTATTCCAGAAAGGGGGTGGGGGGGTCCAGGAGGCCAGAGAACTGAGGTGTTTTGACTAGCACAAAGGTGCAGGCATATATGTTCCATATGACTGTTATGAGGGAAAATATCACTCCTGGATGACTCAATTAAACGAGGTGTCAATAAATCAAAATTTAAGGAAATATTTAGCTAGTTTTCGTCAAGAAATGCTGGAAAGTGAAAAAAAGTTCCTCATGTTTGTTCATGATCAGTGGTAAGCCAGGATTTTCTTCAGCATTAGGTTAGATTTGCATATGGTCTCTGAGAGAGACTGCAAAGGCCTTAGACCATACACAGCCGAGAGACAGGGTGACTGTATGATGTGTTGTCCAACTTAAGAGTGAATGTTGGGACATCAGAGGTAAACCAGGGCTGTCCCATGCCAACTGGGAATATGATCACTCTGGGTAGTGTGGAAAGAGGGGTGATTTAAAAATCAAACCGCCTTTGGTTTGTGTCCAGGCCCCCTGGAAGTCCCAGTTTTATTATCTAGTCAGTGAAAGTGAAGATTGATGAGAGTGTGGTTAAAACACCCGACAAAGACGTTGGCATTGCCAATGTGTTAGATTCACGGTAGCTATGACACTGATTCTTCCTCTTCCTGGTAATGGCTTGAGAATGTAACAGTGTAGCGTAAGAGTGAAAGGCAAGTTACTTAACCTCTAGAAGTCTTGCTTTTCTCATCCACCTATTATTGCTACTACTAACAACAATAATAAATACATTATATAGCTCTTACATGAAGTCAGGTACTATTGACTGTAAGGGCTTTAGCTATATTAACTCCTTTAGTCTTCACAGCAACCCAATGAGATGCTGTTATCATCTCCACTTTATAGAGAGGGAAACAGATACAGAGAGGTAAAGTAATCTATCTGAGGTCACGCAGCTGGTAAGGGGTGTAGCCAGGATTCAAACTAAGGCAGTCTGTCAACTACTATGCTAGACCGTATCTTGGTGAATGGGGACTGTGATATCTAGTGGTAGGCTGGCATTTACCTTTAGATGTAGATTACGACCTGCACGTAAATCACACTTTGTAAGACTGGTCGTAAAGATTAAATGAAATAATACATCTCAAACACATAGTAAATGTTTAGTAAATATTAGTTACCATATTAATAGTATGTGTTTGTGGACTTGGTAAATAACCTGTCATTTATAGCTGAAAAAATTTGACATAGCAAGGCAGTTAATGTTTTATGGGAACTCTTTCAGATTTCATCTGCTGCCTGTGGCTATGGGTTCACATTGCTGTCCTCTAAAACCAAGGATGTTACGAAAGTCTGGGGTATGGGACTCAACAAAGATTCTCAGCTTGGATTTCACAGGAGCCGGAAAGATACAAGTGAGCACCTTTATCTGCCTTCTCCGTTGTGATCAGTCTGAGGAAGCTCTCTTTGGTTTTCAAGGATGTGATTACATAAGCCAACCATAATAACAAAATAGATGGAGTCTTAGAGGGATGTTATTCGAAATAATCTGGACTAGATTATTTTTTGGCCTCTTTGGTAACAACATTGAACCATCAAGACAAAAGAGCAAGCACCTGGCTGATAAGTAAAGATGTTCCTTTTTGGCCCCAAAAGAGATAACCTTTTTTTCCTACCATGGCAACAGCCTGAAATACTCTACAGTGCCTAGAGTATGTTTTGGGAGAAAAATTCAATGAAATCCTTAAGATGGAAGCTTTATTCCAAATGTTTGAAACTTGGATTGTAAAAATGTTACAAATAAGTTATAATGGCATTTAAATAAGTAGACATTTGCCAAACAATACTACAAGAACAGTATGAAATGTTTCCTAAAATAAGGGGGAAATTACTCAGAAATACTGGACAAACCTTTTAATTTTTTTCTATTCCCTGTTCATATGCAAATATATTTTTCCATAATTTTGATCACAGCATATATTTTGTTTTCTGCCTTTTTTCACTTATTTTATGTGTATATCAGAAATGTCTTTTATAAGTCAGTATTGAAGTCTTTATTGGCTAGAAGAATCCACATTACCTTTTTCATACTTTTTTTTTTTTTTTTTTTTTTGAGACAGAGTCTTGCTCTGTCGCCCTGGGTAGAGTGCAGTGACATCATCATAGCTCACTGCAGCCTCAAATTCCTGGGCTCAAGTGATTCTCCTGCCTCAGCCTCCTGAGTAGCTGGGACTACAGGCAGATGCCACCATGCCTGGCTAATTTTTCTATTTTTTGTAGAGATGGGGTCTCACTAGATTGCCCAGGCTGGTCTCAAACTCCTGGCCTTAAGGGATCCTCCCACCTCAGCTTTCCAAAGTGCTGGGATTACAGGTGTGAGCCACCATGCCTGGCCCTAAAATTCTTCTTTAGAGTGAGTTCTAAAAAGCTCTTCCCTTTTCTTGCCTATTTAATATTTAAAATTTAATTTCTTTTTTGAATAGAGAATATATTTGCATAGTTCAGAATCCTAAAGGCGAGGTAGAATATATGGTGAAAAGTCTGCTTTCCACCTCTGTCCTCCCAGCCGTATAGTTTTCTCCCAGGAGACAGCCTGCGTTAATGGCTTCCAGTTGATCCTTCCAGAGAGATTTAGTGCATATGCAAGCATATTAATTTATGTGTAATAATGCATAT
>RJWJ010046565.1:0-11457 GCA_004363605.1 Indri indri | reverse complement strand
ACCTGGGGACAGGTATGGAAAGAGGCAGAGGGCACACACCAGAGCTGTTCAGCTCCCCAAGAACATCAGGCATCCCCCGTTTCCGCTTCTTGTCCACGCCGTAGCTGTCTGTTCAGGAGATACCAGGAATATACAAAAAGTAATCCATCAATAGTAATAATTAATTAATAACTAATTATAGAGACCATTTAGGAAGGTGTTGAGCTGTTCTGATTCGTGACCAACCAGTGCAAATAGGTGTCCACATCCTAATCAGAGTAAAACCCAAGCTCACTTCCAGCCACACTGGCCTCTCTGTTGTCCCCAAAGTGCCCCAGACATTATCCTGCCTCAGGACCTTTGCATTTGCTGTTCCCGCTGTTTCAAGCACTGTCCCTCAACTTCCACCACTGCCCTGGAGAACTACTCAGTCATCCTGTCCTCAGCTGTCCCTTTCTCCAGAAAACCTTCCCTGACCCCTAGGGTTGGGTCAGGTGCCCCCTTTGGGCAATCTGAGACCCTCAAGTAAATCCGTTCCAGTGTCCTACCCACTCTGGTCATCCCTGTGTGGGGACAGGCTGTCTCCTCCCCTTCCACAGGATTGCAGGCCCCATAAGGGCAGGGCTATGGGCTGTCTTGGTCACCGCCATGTCCCCAGCACTACCCAGCATGGGGCCAGGCGTGAGCAGGTGGGCTGAGGGGATGAATGGCAAATACTCTCCAAATGCCATGGGACGGGTAGTATTATTTTCATTTTGCACAGGAGTCTGAGGCTCAGAGATGCGGAGGTCACACAGCCAGTAAGCGGCAGAGCTGGGATCCGAACCCCGTCTACGTGGCTCCTTGCCTGCATTCTACTTCTGACTCTTCCCATTCCCCGTCTGGGTCACCCCAAGCAAGGCCAAAAACCTAGTCTCTGGGGCAGTGGGTCACCCTGGATTGCCGTGCTTACCATGGTCCCGAGGCAGGTACGTGAAGGGCAGCGGCTCGCTGCAGACCCCATCGGTGAGCCGCTGCAGGAAGACGTTGACTGTCACAGGCTCGACAATCTCCAGGTCCTCGTAGGGTGGCGTCTTGAACACGATGGCAATCTGGCGGTGCACGTCGGCCTGGGAGAAGTCAGCCCGGCCTTCCCAGGAGGGCGTGCTGAACACCACCGATATGTCCTCTGGCAGGAAAGTGGGGCCATCAGCTGAGCCAGGACATCTGACCCACTAGGCCCCCAACTTGCTCAACCTCCCCAGAATCAATACTAATATTTCTAAAAATAAAACATCATAGTGGCAGCTTTCTGTTGAGCACCTATCGCGTGCCAGTCATTAAGTGTTTTACATATTTTTATATATATCAGCCGAGGAAGAAGGTGCCTAGAGCCGAGTCTAGAGGAAAGGGGAAGCTTCCAAGAGTCCCCCCTCTCCCGGTGGAGTCACAGAGGCTGCTCTTAGTTCCCCCAGCAATGCACCGTGGCAACACTTGTGAGATGCTGTCCACCAAGGAAGCTCGTTAGAGACTCAGCACCCAGGGTTTTTACAGGGGGCTGGTCACACAGGCACCTTCTGCCTGGCACATACCAAAATTCCAGACTCCCAGAAGGAAAGCAGGTGCTTAGCACAAACCACATTGTTTGTACCAACAGTTCAGGCCCCGTGAGCCACTCTTGTCAGTTAGGGAATGGTGGGAACCCTCCCAAAATCCAAGTTTCCAGACGCCAGCCAAAGGCCAACTTTGTAAGAGGCCTTTTAAAGGACAGCAATCTCACTTCTGCTATGTTAACTCTTTTCTACACACTCACTTTAAAAATGGAGAAACTGAGGCTTGGAGGTGTGGAGACTTCACACAGCTGCTAACAAAATAGGATTCATTACGCTACTCTGTCTGCTATTTCTTTTTCTTGTTGTATTGCATTGCCTCTCATCACACTAACTCCATGTATGGAAGCTTCATATGTGCTGGACACATACAGATTGCCTCTTAAGTCACACAACAACCCTATGAACCATTAGGTACTCCCATCACATAGAGAAGGAAACAAAGGCACAGAGAAGTGAAGTCAGTTGTGCAAGGTCACACAGCCAGCAAGTGGTGGAGCCAGGATAGGAATCCAGGAAGGCTAGAGCTCTTTGCTACCAGCTCTGCTGGGGCTTGGGGAAGTCACTTGATATCTCTGGGCCCAGTTTCCTCATTTTAACAGAGGGAAAATCACAGTACCATCTCATTAGGGTGCTAGGAAGATTAAATGAGTCAATCCAGGTAAAGGGCTTAGGAGAGGATTTAGCATATAATAGGTGCTCAGGCCATGCTAAGTATCATTGTTCCTATTAGTATTAGGTAAAGTACTAACTCCAGGCGTGGCACTCAGCAAGTCTTCAGTAAGTGCTAACTCTTTGTAGTATAGTTCTTAGGCAGTTGGGATCTCATCTCATCCTAACAGCAGCCCATTTTAGGGATGAGAAAACAAAGGCTCAGGGTGGTAAGGTTACCTGCCCAAGACCAGCCGGTGAATGGATGATGGAACAGGACTCACACCCACCTCTAGTTGTTCACCTGCATGTGCGATGGTTTCCCTACCCTATTCCCAGACCTCTAACAATCTCCTGGGTATTCCTCCAATCTCAGCTCAAATATCACCTCCACTGGGAAGATCTTAGATGCTTGGATCATGTCTGGTCTTCCTGTTGTTCAACCTCAGGAATTTGTCTTCTTCCCTCTCAGTATTATCCACATTCATTTTTTTTGTCTCTTTCCCTAACTTCCACTGGACTAGGAGCCCTGTGAGGGCAGGTTCTATGCCTGTCTCTGTCACTGAGGTGTCACAGCAGTGCCCAGCACAGGGCCTGGCATAGGAGACCTCCAATAACCATTTGCATGTTTGTTCATTCATTCATTTATTCAAAATTTTATGAGAACCTCCCACTCCCAGGTATATACCCAACAGAATTGAAGACAGGTGTTCAAATAAACACTTGTACGTGAATGCTCACAGCAGCACTGTTCATAACAGCCAAAAAGTGGAAACAAGACAAATGTCCATCGGTGATGAACAGATAAACAAACTGCGGTGTCCCCCCATGACGGACTATCGTTCAGCAAGAAAAAGGAACGAAGCACTGATACACGCTATGACGTGGACCGACCTTGAAAATACAAAGAAGCCAGACACGAAAGGCCACACGATGTATGATTCCATTTATGAAATGTCCCTAATAGGCAAATCCATAGCGACAGAAAACAGATGAGAGGTTGGCAGGGGCTGAGGGGAGAAGGGAATAGGGAATGACGACTTAATGGGTTCAGGGTTTCCTTGTGGGGTGCTGAAAAGGTTCCGGAACTAGATAGTGGTGGTGGCACAACATTGTGAATGCCACTACATGCCACTGAACTGTACACTTTAGAGTGGTTAAAATGGTTTTTTTTTTAAAAAAAAATTGTGAACCTTATACCCAAAAAGAAATTTTTTTTTACCTAAGGACCTCATGTGTGCTTAGCCCTGAAATGGATGGTGCTGGGACACAGCTATGACCTAGACGGCCCCAGGCTCTGCCCTTATGAAGCTCACAGTCCAGTGAGGGAGACGGACATTAACTGTTTAATCACATAACCTAGGAAAGGGTGTGGTGGGAGGAGAGCCCTGGGGCTGTGGCAGGTTCTCCCACTCTTCTCCCCTCTCGCTTCCCCCATCAGCCTTGGTGTTCCTCCACTAGCCAGACCTGCTCCTACCCCAGGGCCTTTGCACTTGCTGTTCCTCTGCTGGAACACTCTTCCCCAAGGTGGCCATACAGATCCTTCATGGCTCTCGCCATATCTCCTAAGGGGATCCTCGCTGACCTCCCTAAATAAAATTGTGCCCCCAGACCCTGCAGCCATTACCCTCTACCCCCTTTCTCAGTGCCATTTTTATCCTTAGCACTTGTCACCACCAGATATACTGTAAGCTTCACTTCTAGTTCCTGGTTACTGTCTGTCTCCCCAGCTTGAAAGTGAGTCCCCCAAGAGCAGGGTTTCCATCTGTTTTGTTCACTGTTCTGTCTGTCCCCGGTGCCTAGACAAAACTGGGTGCTCAATACATCTGTTATGTAACAAAAGAAGACACCCTCTGCCACATGGGGAAAGACGGGGGACGGTGGAAGGGTAGCGGGCAGGGGACGACTTCAGCTACTGATGAACCTGGGTTCTTTCTACATCAAGACTGGGTGTAGGAATTAAACAAATGAATCCGTGTAATGCCTGGTAAGAGCAGGGGCTCCAAAAGTGTGATCTATTATTATTACTATTACCACCACCATCGACACAACTCTGGAAAGGTGTTTTTTTCCAGATGCTTTTGCAAATTTGCCTCTTTCCCTCATTTCAGAAAAAGCACATAAGCATTCAAAACAAATCCTTTCCCCCCAGCTTCCTGTAATTTTTTTCCCCCAACCCTCTTTCTTTATTTGTTAATATTTTTTCTCCCGGAAGAAAGGATGAAGAGCACAGACCACCTGGATTCAAATCTTGTCTCTACCTGACCGGCTGTGTGACCTTGAGCAAGTTCCTTAACCTTTCTGCACCTTGGTTTGCTCATCTGTAAAATGGGGATAATAACAGGCTCTACCTGGAAGAACCGTCAGGCGATTAGACGATCTAAGGATGTACGCAAAGTGCTCACAACTGAGCATGGGATATAGTAAGAACAAGATAAGCATTAGCTCTTTAGTATTGGTGGTGGTGATGTTGTTCATGATGCGAATTAAGTGGAGAGAGAGATTTCTCCTGTCCTCTGTTTGCTTTATCTACAGCTGTATCGCAACGGTCTTAAAGCATTTACTTATGCGATTCCACCACTAATGTCATCGTTTCCCAGCTAGTGAGCTCTGTGATGGCGCCACCCAGCCCCCAGCACGGGCCAGCACAGACAGGCCTCCATCTTTGTGCAGGGACAAGTGAGCGGGTGACTTGGTGAACCCATCAGTTGTGTCTCTCTGACTCCAAAGCCAGAGTTCTGGATCCTTGTGCTCCGCTGTCCTGGTTAACCGGCTCTTCCTCACCCTCCCCACCTCCCGGGCGCCTGGCTGCCCCTCCGAGCTGCCAAAGCCCGCTCTGCCTGGGCGCGCTGCCCGGCCCCTCACCTTTCTGCACCTTGTCACACAGCAAGTAGAGCTCCTCGCCGCCCGTGCACGGCCCACTCTCCTTATTGATTCGGCAAATCCGCAGCTCTGATGTGTTTGTGGACTCTGGGAAAGAGCGAGACGAGAGGTATAAAAGAAGAAATGAGAATTCAGTCACCAAATCTGTATCAGGCAGCCAGTGGGTGCCCACCCCGGGCTACGGAGAGGTGGGGAATGCGGAAGGCAGGGCACCCAATCCTTCTAGAACCTACGGTCCAGGTGGAGAAAGATGACCCTCAGAAAGGAGGGCTAATAGACAATGGCCAGTCCTCCAAGCTGAGGTCTGGTGAGCGTCTATCCAAAAAAAACCTTCAGACCTCTGGGAAAGTTGGTGGGGTCGAGGGTCACAGAAAGTTCCAGAGGAGGGTTAATGTTCTAAAATTTTATAGTGGACACCTGCTGATTTGCCCATCTAGCAGTTCTGGCTGTTCTTCTGTTTATAGCGCCCCCAATTTTCCTTTGAGGGAACACCCTTCATCTCAGTCACGGGGATTGGGTAGGGCTGGACCCACTTCCTACCTCAGCAGTGATCACGTGCCCCAGACAGGGCCAATCAGAGTGATCATATGTCCCTCCCTCTGGCCACAGCTGATTGGTTGGAGAGGAGCAAATGGCCAATCAGAGACAGCCCTGAAACTTTGAGCAAAAATATTGGGTTAAAGAAGCTAAATGAAGCTTTGGGAGTGGGGGAGAGGTGCCAAGTGGGTAGGATATAAGCCTAGAGCTACACATAGCCATGGGAGGGCCCTGCCAAGAATGACTCTAACAAGGAGAAGCATAGCTGAGAGACAGAAAGAGATCCCTAATGACATCACTGAGGTCCTGGATACAGCCAGACCTGAAGCACTGTGCTACCTCTGGACTTTCTTAATCAATGAAACAAACAAATCTTTTTTTTCCTTAGCCCACTTGAGTTAGAATTCCATCACCTGCATCCATAAAAGCCCTGACTGAATTAATATTCCTCCCATCTCATGCTTATTCAGTCAATATAGGGTGCCTGAAACCTAACAGCTATTCCCAATCCCCTCTTCCATGCCTGTACCCCTCTACAGAGGTTGAAAATCTAAACACTCACTTTCCCAGACTATCTTGCAACCAGCAGTGGCCATGGGACCAAGTTCTGGCCAATTAGACATAAGCACGAGTCTACCAGGGGCATTCTGGGGAATACAGTATGTCCTCTATAAAAGAGAGAAATTTACTCATGCTGCCTCTTCTCTAGGCCTGCCTGGTATAGTTGTAAAAGTTGTGCATTCTACACTAGGAGGCCCCATTTTCATAGGCTGTATAGTAAAAGCGAATGCCTGGAAATGAGCAGTGTATAACCTGAACAACCATACAGGGTTACACTGCCCATCCCACGCCTTGAACGCTGGCATGATGTCTGGAGCTATGGCAGTCATCTCATGACCATGAGGGAGAGATCAAGAGGATCACAGAGGTGCAGAACCAGTGCCCCAATCTTGCTGAGCAGCTGAATCAACATGAGCAGACTTAATAATAAGTGAGCCAAATATGGGCCGGGCGCGGTGGCTCACGCCTGTAATCCTAGCACTCTGGGAGGCCGAGGCGGGCGGATCGTTCTGAGCTCAGGAGTTCGAGACCAGCCTGAGCACGAGCGAGACCCCGTCTCTACCAAAAATAGAAAGAAATTAATTGGACAACTAAAAATATATATAGAAAAAATTAGCCGGGCATGGTGGCGCATGCTTGTAGTCCCAGTTACTCGGGAGGCTGAGACAGTAGGATTGCTGGAGCCCGGGAGTTTGAGGTTGCTGTGAGCTAGGCTGACGCCACGGCACTCGCCCCAGGCAAGAGAGTGAGACTCTGTCTCAAAAAAAAAAATTAAAAAAAAAAAAAAAAAAAAATAAGTGAGCCAAATAAAAATAAATGAAGCCCTGTTTGTTCAGGGACTGTAAGGGGGAATTTCTGATACCTGCAGCCAAGGACAATCCTAACGGACACAGCACCCTCAACTCACTTTTGTCATAGACGGGCTCGGAGAGCACAGGGTCCATCCGGCACATCTGTCCCTGCTGGTCCCGGTACGAGGCCTGGAAGCAGATCCTCACGACGTTCATGTCGACCTCCTGATGGTTCTTCAGGGACCCAGCTGTGGGGGAGACATGGGAAGGCTGAGGGTTGGCGGGTGCAGACCCTGTCCAGGGGATAGGGGAGCACGGAAGGGATGAGTCTGGAGGAGACGCGTGGCCTGGAGAGGCGAGGGGACTGGGGTGGGCTGAGAGGGCGAGGGGTTCAGGAGAACAGGCACAGGGGCTCACCGTTGTAGGGGTCGATGCCCAATTGAATCTTCCGCTCAATGGCGGCCTCAATCTCCTTCTTCCTCACACACTGGATGCCCAGGTTGTTAAAGCTGAGTTGGGGAGGTGGGGGAAGGGAAAGGAGTACTCATGAGGGGATAGGTGTGGCCCCAACCTGCAGGAGGGCTCTGACAGATGCTGCTGCAGGACTCAAGCTCTCAGGGCCTGAGACACCCCAGGCCCAGGGGTCCCAGCCTTAGAAAGGGTGTGGGGTTTAAACGCCTCACAGATGTCAAGGATTCGTGAGAAGACCTGGGAACACCCCTTAACTTTACCACACGAGAACACCAGCCAACCTCACTTACGATAAGATAACCGCAATTGAAACACCAATGAGATGCCTTTTTTTGGCACTCATCAAAATAGCAAAGATCAAAATGTTTAGACTGCGAGTTCTGCAAGGGGCAGAAGAATGAAAAAGATTTTTTAAAAAGCACAAAATGTTTCATAACACCCAGTGCTGGTGAGGTCTTGTAGAATCAGGCACTCTCGCCCACTGCTGGTGGGACTATAAATTACATAGCAAGGCAGTACTCGTTGATTCCACAAATATTTCCTGAGCACCTACTATGTGCCGGGCACTGTGCTAGGTGGTGAGGAGACAGTAGGGAATGAAAGAGACAAAATCCCTGCTCACATGGAGCTGACATTTTCACTGAGTTTATAAATCACTAAAATTATAAATGTACAGACTTGGACCCAGCAATTTCGTTTCTAGGAATTTATTCTAGAAATAACATATATATATATATATAAAGCAATTCATTACAGCACAGTTTGCCACAGAACAACAAGATTGGAACTATCGTAGGTACCCAATAAGAGAGGACTTAATTAATTGTGTACATCCCTACACTGGAATATTAAGCAGCCAATAAAAATGATAGGGCAGCTCTGAATGTATGATAGGGACTGATCTCTAAAATGTACTGTAACATAAGAACAAATTGCAAATGTCTGCTCCTATTTATAAAGGGAGAAAATATATATATATATATTTGCTTATATATGCATAACATATCTTTAGCTGTTTCCAGGAAAAGGCACTGGTCACTGGAGGACCAAAGATGGAAGGAAATTTATTTTTCACTGTACATCCTTTCTGAACCTTTGGATTTTTATTTATTAAAGATACATAAATCATAAAATGAGAGAAAGAGCAGGCCTTGCAGTTAAGTCAGGTCTGGAGTCAAATTCCAGCTCTGCCATTATCTGCGCTCCTTAATCCACTGAGCCTCAGTTTCCTCCTCTACAAAAAGGGGATCAACAGGATGTGTCTGAGTGTGTGTGTGGCAGAGCTCCAGGCCTAGGTGAGGCCCTCCTCTGCCCCCAGGCCTCAGTTTCCCCATCTAGGAGATGCGGTGGGGAGGCCTGGCTAAGCTGCCCCTGCCCTAAGGTTTCCCTGAGTGATCTGTCTTCAGCCCCTCAGAATCTCCGTGACCAAGGGCGAGGGGGTGGGGCAGGGGGTGGGTACCTGTGCCGGGGGCTGACGTGGGGCCGCAGCCGCACCCTGCAGACGCCGTCGGTGCAGTCTTTCCCCACGAGGCTGTGCGGGTGGACTCGGTGAGGCCAGTCTTTCCACACCAGGCACGCGGTCACCTCCACCTCCCGCAGCCCTCCACAATCCCGGAGCTGCAGGAAGACAGGGGGTCCCATCGTAGATACCTGCACCCCTCCAAACTCCCTGGGCCTGTCTTGGTAGCTCCCCAACCCTCTCCCCACACCCCGACCAGGATGATGGAAAAGTGTTTGCCGAAGACCCCTCTGGTATCCTAAGCTGGAAACTTCTAACTGGTGGCCTGGAGGACCTCATAACATGGTATCTGTCCCCCAGATGTGCTTTCTTCGGACACTCAGACTTTTTTTTTTTTTGAGACGGAGTCTCACTGTGTTGCCCAGGCTAGAGTGCCGTGGCGTCAGCCTAGCTCACAGCAACCTCACACTCCTGGGCTCGAGCGATCCTACTGTCTCAGCCTCCCGAGTAGCTGGGACTACAGGCACACGCCACCATGCCCGGCTAATTTTTTCTATATATTTTTAGTTGTCCGATTAATTTCTTTCTATTTTTAGTAGAGACGGGGTCTCGCTCTTGCTCAGGCTGGTTTTGAACTCCTGAGCTCAAACAATCCGCCCGCCTTGGCCTCCCAGAGTGCTAGGATTACAGGCGTGAGCCACCGCACCCGGCGGGAAAAAAACTTTTGAAAAAAAATTTTTCAAACTAAAAGGCTAGGAAAAATTTGGAGCACACCATTAAAAAATTATGAGACAACATGTTATTCCAGATTTCCAAATTCTCTTTTTTAAAAAAAGGAAGTTATAGCAACCGAGACCAGAATTCTTGCTCTAGCGGACAGAAACCAGCCCCTTTAGATGGGGCCACACCCACTTGGTCACTTGGCTTTTCTGGGTCACCAGCTGGGCCCTGCTGGCATGGAAAACCCTCTAAACTTGCTCTGAACTTCTAAAGTCCAAGCCTATAAAATACAATTAACCCGGCCAGGCGCGGCGGTGTGCACTTGTTGTCCCAGCTACCAGGGAGGCCGAGGCAGGACGATCGCTTGAGCCCAGGAGTTTGAAGTTGCAGTGAGCTATGATGACGCCACGCCTGGGCGACAGAGCGAAACTCAGTCTCAAAAAAAAAAAAACAAAAACAAAACCCAACTAACCAATGGGTCTCAGTGGGGGAGTGCTGCCCCCTAGGGGGAGAATAGGGATATCGCACGTGACTTTGGTTGACACAGTAATGGGGACCGTTTTACGTAAATAGTATTTTTCTATTTTTCCCCATAATTTTAATATCCACTGCAATTTCAAGGACTGCAACCACGTTGAGAGAAGACTGTATTTTGTTTAGACTGAGGATTGCTTGCCACTTTTAAAATCCGCTCATCAACAGCAACCCTGCACAGGTGGCATTTAAGTCACCACGTGGTGGGTGTGGCTGCGCTCTGTGGCCGCTGCATTAAAAAGGAGGATACATATAGTCGTAAACAACTGCGACATTCACTATGTGTCCTGTGCTCAGCATTTCTATATTGAAATAAGTGTGCTTACATATGCTATATTAATTTCCTTTTATTTCTCCTTTATATTACAGCTTGGGCAATATGGAGTTTGGGGGTGACTGTGAATGAAGGGAGGTAATATTGTCTTAAATTTCACTGAGGCAGATAGGGTTAAAACCATTCCTTTAACCAGCCCCCGCTATAATATTAAGAGAATCTGAAAAACCCAGAGCCAACAGTCTCAGCATTCGTGCAAATTCCAGGCTGAAAGCTTTTTATCTTTGAGATCTCGCTTGGGATGATGACTAAGACATTAGGTTTCAGAGGAAGCCAGATCTAGCATCAAATCCAGGCTCCACCACTGGCCATCTGCAGGATAAGCTGCTCTGGTCTTACTGTCCTTACTTGTGTTGGGGCATCAGTAAGCATGCACAGTACCTGGCACACAGAAGCACTCAGTGAACGGTGATAATTACCAGGGTAAACTTGCTCTGTGCCTCTGAGCAAGTAACTTATCCTCTTTGAACCTCAGTTTCCTCCTCTGAAAGATGGGAATAAAAATCCTGAATCCAGATATGGAGATAGGTCATCCTCTATTGCTGGGCATTTACTGTTCTAAATCTTTGAAATCAAAACCAACCCTCAGCCAGAATAACTGCCTGGAAAGACCAACAGATAAAAAGTTGGGGAAAACAGTCTCAAAGTATTACCCCACAGATAACTTGCTGATTTATTACACAGGCAAAGCTGTACTTTTATTATGGAGAGAACTGGTGGTCACCCCTTTAACCACAGGATCCGACTCAGCGTCACTGATACTGGGACAAACTGACATCCCACGTCCCTTGATGTGAGACGCTGAGAAGGCCACAATATCACTGCTGGGGTATTTCTGCCAAAACACAAAACCTGATCTAATATGCAAACAGCCAACAAGCCCAGAATGTGGGATGTTCTACAAGAGATCTGTCCTGTTCTCCATAAATGTCCATGTCACTTAACACA
>RJWJ010046564.1:0-11305 GCA_004363605.1 Indri indri | reverse complement strand
GCAGGTGGCCACTCACGGCCGTGGGCTCGCGCCTCCCGCTGTCCTTCCTCGCTGCTCCTCCTCCTCGGTTTCCCTCCTCCTGATCCCTCCTTGCATGGCCGACCTTTTAACCTTGGAGCATCTTGGGGCTCACTTCCAGGATGCGTGGGTTTGGGGGTTTGGTTTGGCTTGGGCTGTTCTCCCTTCGTTGGTGAACTCTCCGTCTGGCGACATTAAATGCCGCCTGCATGCTGGCTGGCTGCAAATCTGCATCCCCAGTCCGTCTCTCCGTCTCTCCGTCTCTCCGTCTCTCCGTCTCTCCGGAAGCTCCACACTCAGCTCTGCCCCACCTCTCGGCTCGACTGTTTAGGACGGTGTCTCATTCTTGACATGTGCCAAACTGAGCTCCTGGTCTTCCCCCCACACGACTTCCTTCTCTGAAGTCTTCCCCACCTACGTTTATGGCAGCTCTATTCTTCCGGTTGCTCGGGCCAAAAAAAACTTGGAATCATCCTCGAATCTTCTTTTTCTCTCACAGCCCACGTCCAATCCATCGGGAAGGCTTGTTGGCTCTGCCTTCAGAACGTTCCCACGTCTCGCCACCTCCCTGCACCCTCCCCGGTCCAAGTCACCACCTTCTCTCCCGGTCCATGGCAGAGGCCTCCTGAAGGTAGCCTCCGCCCCTCCCTGCCGGCCGCTCGACCCAGCGCCCAGGGCCTCTGTTAGAACCTAAGGCAGGACAATGACGTGAGCCGTTTTACTGCAAAGCCCAGGGAGCAGAGTTGCAGGGTGGGGGAGGGGTGGTACGGGGGCTGGGGGGCTGGGGGGCTGGTGTTCAGTGGGCGCAGGTTTCAGCTGGGAAGATGAGAAAGTTCTGGAGATGGATGGTAGAGATGGCGGGCGGCACAACAGTGGGAGTGTACCAAATGCTACTTATACTTCAAAAACAGTGAAAAAGGTAAATTTTATGTTACGTATATTTTACCACAATTTTTTTTAAAAGGCCCCTCAGGCTCTGGTCCCCTTTTATGTTCCCGACTGTCTTCTGCCATTCCTGGGCTTGCGCATTCCGCTCGGTCACGCGGGCGCTTCACTGTTCAAACACACCAGGCATCCGGGGCTTTTGCCTGGTTAACCCCTCATCCTAAAACACCTGGATGGTCAGCTCCTCCGAGGCGTCCCCACCCCACCCCACCACCCCCTCCACCCCGTCAGTAACCTCCACCCACCTTCCCTGCTTTAATTCTCTCCATAGCTTATCGTCACCTGACGCAATATATTATTGTTTATTTGTCTTTGTTTATTGTCTGCCTTCTGTGGGCGCGAGCTCCGTGGAGTGGAGATTTTTGCCTGCCTGTGTACGGCTGCGTCCCAGCTCCTAGAAGAGTGCCAGGAACATTGCAGGTGCTCAGTAAACGTCCAAATAGGTATTTATTGCAACATGGGCAGTATTTTTTTACAAAACTGAAAATATCATAAATGCATGACAAGATTACGGTCTTTCTATACAAAATCTTCTGCAATCAGTAAAAAAAAGTGGGTGATGAAAGCTATTATATAGAGAAACAAAGGGAAAGGTTTATGAGCAGAGCGCAGGTGGTTATGTGCATTACAAGGACATAAAATATGTCTTCAGATGGTCAAGAACTTGGAGGAAAGCTACAAAATGAGAATAGTTGTTTAGGGTAGTGGGCTACTTTCTTTTTCAAAACAAAATTGCCATTATTATTGATTATAAATGATTAGCTATTATTACAGGTTGAATATCCTTATCTGAAATGCCTGAGACCAGAAGTGTTTAGGATTTTGGATGTTTCTGGATTTTGGTATAATGCATAATGAGATATCTTGGGATGGGATCCAACTCTAAATGCAAAATTCATTTATGTTCCAAATGCGCCTTATATACATAGCCTCAAAGTAATTTTATATGATATTTTAAATAATTTTGTGCATGAAACAAAGTTTTGGTTTTGGGTTTTTTTTTTTTTTTAGAGACAGGTTCTCTCTATGTTGCCCAGGCCAGTCTGGAATTCCTGGCCTCAAGCAATCCTCCCACCTCAGCCTCCCACGTAGCTGAGACTACAGGTGTGAGCTACCACGCAGACCATGAAACAAAGTTTTGACCATGTTTTGACTCCAACCCATCACACGAGGTCAGGTGGGGAATTTTCTACTTGTGGCAACATGTCGGCACTCAAAAAGTTTCAGATTTTGGAGCATTTCAGATTTCATATTTTCAGATTATGGATGCACAACCCGTACCAATATTCAGAACCTTCCATGTGCCAGACAGTGTTCTAAGTAAATCACATGTATCTTCCCAAAATCTTATTATTCGGCAAATCTCATCTCTCCTCACAAAAGTAAACCCTACACGATGTGGCAAGGCGTTAAGTTATTAATATTTGGTGAGGACCACACAGGTCTCTACAGAAGCAGAGCCAACCTCAGGCCAAAGCATCAACCAGTTTCTGGACAAGTCAGCCCTGACCACAGTGATGCTGCAGAACAAACTATCCCAAACCTCGGTGGCTCACAGCGCTAGGTACTTCGTTTCCTGCTTACGGTTTTCAGGTCAATGGTGTCTTGGCAGATCCGGGCTGGGCTTAGCCAGGCCACCTGCTTCAAGCCCTGGGCCCAGCGTCCTGGCTCCAGGCTGCGTGTTTGCTGTTCCAGGTCAGCTCTATGTTGGTTCCAAGGCCCAGGCCGAAGGGGCAAAGGCTCCCAGGGGCCTGCTCCTAACCAGCGTCCTGCACTCCTGGTGGCCCTTCTTGTACACATGTCCTTTTACTCAGAGCATCGTCCCCTTACTACTTGTGAAGACCAGGGACCTGTGCTGGCCTTAAAAACTCAACGCTCAGAGCTGTTACATGTCTGAAATGCACGTGCTCTTGTGCAGAAAGAGCCAAACCCAGACCTGAGTTCTAGGCAAGAGAGTTTGGGCAAAACTGAGAAAATCTCTCGACTTCTGTTCTCTATCCAAAAATGGAGACCACCTGGGTCATATTCAAAGTGTTTATTAATAAAATATTTGATGATCAATTTTGTGCCTGGAGGCTCCCCGCGTGCTGGACATGACGGCTTCAGTTGCTGGGTCCCAGGGAGGTCTTAGAAGCCGGGCAGGGGACACTCGGGCTGTTTACGTCTCTGGGAGTATTTGCTTTGCGACTCTAAGGTCGCGCACCTGCATCCAAGCTGTCATCCCCGGAGACCAAACTTCCTAGCCTTGCTGTGAGGACAAACATGTGTACCTCAAGAAATTATCGAAGAAAGGGGGACGGTGCCATCATAAAAGAAAGACAGCAATGGGAGGGTAAAGCCCATTTTAATGAGGGGGACCGGGAGTGGGGGTAGAGAGATCCTGTTCGTCAGGGATCCCAGGCCTGGGAGATGCCCAGGAACGTGTGGACGGGTCACGCTGGAGACCACCAGGGAAGGGTGGAAAGAGTGAGAACCCCTGGGCTGTCACCGTGGGAAAACCCCACAGCCCCTACAGGCGCCACTTGGCCAGACGGCCTCCAAAACTGTAGGATGCTGCCCCAGAGAGAGTGCCAGTCACCTGAGGCAGAACCTCTAAGGACAGTTTTCTTCCTCTGTGACAATTTCACCTTTCAGGACGTCAAGCAGAAATCACTGCCTGCAGTCGGTAGGGTGAAAACAGCTCACGGCTGTTCCATTTGGTCCCTGTGGTATTGGTTCTTCGTTTTCATTTGAGCCAACATTTAAAATGCAGGTGGCTTCGTCTAAAATTAGGTATTTCTACTTCTATCGAAAAAAATCTGAAGCCATGGCAACATTCTGCTATCATCCCCTCTTGGCAAGAACCTGTTAGAACTGAGTAGATGTTACCCTCTGTTTAAGGCCTATGAGATCCATTTCTTCCCACCCCTCTTAGATTCTCCCCAATGCTGAGGCCAAGTATTAATCACCACGTGGCCTGATCCCTGAACTTTTTTCTTTATAACAGAGAAATATGTCTGTGTACATGACTCTCTTGAAAATGGAAAACGGGGCCAGTTGCGGTGGCTCACACCTGTAATCCCAACACTTTGGGAGGCCGAGGCAGGAGGATCACTTGAGGTGAGGAGTTCAAGACCAGCCTGAGCAAGAGCGAGACCCTGTCTCTGCCAAAAACAGAAAAAATTAGCCGGGCATGGTGGCGCATGCCTGTAGTCCCAGCTACTCAGGAGGCTGAGGTAGGAGGATTGCTTGAGCCCAGGAGTTGGAGGTTGCAGTGAGCTATGATGACAGCACTGAACCCTAGCCAGGGCAACAGAGCAAGACTCTGTCTTAAAAAAAAAAGAGAAAGAAAGAAAGAAAAGGAAAGGAAAAAGAAAGAGAAAAAGGAACTCAGAGTTGCCAAGCCAGGGAAGCCTCTGAAGGACTCCGCCACGACAAGGACAGTTTATGAACTGTGGAAGGGGTCACGGGACCATCGTGCACCATTGTGCAATTCACCTCACTGCTTGTGTGAACGGCGCCCCCAGGGTTGTGCAGCGAGCATCCACAGAGCCACTCAGTGCAACGTGGGGCGCAGGAAAGATGCAGGTGTTGCCCGGACCCGGAGAGTAGGGTGGGCAGGCTTCGGCCAGCAGAAGGAGCCCTTCCGGCTTTACTAGAGGAACAAAGAAAAGGGAGGAGGCCCTGGGGTGACCGTGAGGGCAGACCACAGAAGAAAGTACACGTATTTGACTCCTCCCTGCGTGTGATCCCAAAGCAGAGAGCGCAAAGCAAACATCTGGACACCTCTGAAGGCCGCAGGTCTCGAGTTGCCCCTGCCCCCGTCAGTCCTGGGCAAGGAGCTGGGGCTCCCGGAAGCCTCCAGGGTCAGGGCATGACTGTCCCGCTGTACTTGGCCTGGTCTTGACGCTTCCTTCAGAGTAAAGAGGACGTTCCGGACACCAAGAGCAGAGAAAATGCTTTCGCAGTCTCGCCGGTCCTCGTCCGACAGCGTGCCGTGATGCCACGCAGCACCGGGAGCTCCCGCGCTGAGGGGCCTCCTCACTGCCTGCTGCGCAGGGTCCTTCCCACCGACCCTCCCTGGCCGAGGGTGGACGTTTGACCGGCTGCCCGGCCCCTGCTGCCAAGCTCTGGAGGAGCCACCATACAGTGGCTTCTAGTTCCTTGTTTTCCTTCCCCTGGTACACAAAGGGGCTCACGAAGACACCCTGTCATACTTCTCTTGCCTCCTTTACAGTAGCGAGGGGCTATGTTTTTATTTTTTAACTGTCTAATTGAAACAGAAGGAAGCAGCGCGATTTGTAGACCCAGGGGGCTTGTGCGAGGGGTTCTGCAGGCATGAGGCCTCCTCCTTTCTCTGCCCGGCATATTTTCTGGGACCGGGGAATACAAATCTTGGTGAGGCATCTCAAGCCCAGACAATACTCCCAATTTAGTTCCATCTGCTTCCTAGAGAATACTAAATTTATTGCATAGTGAGTGCCAAGGCGTTTTGGGCCCATCCGGGGATTGGCTGAGGGGCTCCATGGACTAATTTAGCAGCAGGGTGCTGGGGAAGGCCAGGACTGAGGAAGGAGGCGGGGGCGAGTGTTCAGACGCCCACATGCAGGGCCAGGACTGGACCTGAGCCAGGCAGCGATGCACAGGGCGCCATCTCTCCCTCCCGGAGCTTCCCAGGGCAGCCGCACTTACGCCCACGTACCGAGAAAGCCGCTGGCAAGGTGACCCCTGAGATCAACTCCGGCAGGCTTGGGAGAGGAAGAGCTCACCTCCCACCACCTGGATCAATGCCGCTGCGGGCAGCGGATGCGTTTATTCCGGGCCCGAGTGCCCAGGCGGGAATGGAGCGAGGGGAGGACATTTGAAGCGTGGGGAACAGCAAAAACAAAGTCAAAGGCGTGGCTATGAGATGATGACCTTCGAATGAGAACGCCACGCAAGGTCTACCGTGGCTGGCATTCCTTCCTGGTGCTAACCCTCCCTGGCCACGTCTAGCCCTCTTCCCGGCTAGGTTCTACGGTTGGAAGCTTCAGAGACAGAAATCCCTCTGTGTTTCCGTCTAACTCAGAGGTCGCTTTGGTAAAACCTTCCTGATTCTCCCAGCTGCAATTCCGATCTCTCTCCTCTCCCTCCCTGACACGGCATTGGTGAGCGCCTGGGTGCGCATGTGCACATGTATGTGTGTGCGTGTGTTCAAGCGCTAACTCATCCAGCCCCCCGACTAGGATTCCGGCTCCTTGGGGGTGGCCTCTGGAGCACACTCTCTGCCCCACCACTTCTTGTCCCAGCACTAGGCTTGAGAAGGACCCTGGGCCTCAGTTCCTGCTTTGGCCGGATTTGCTGAATCCCAGCCAAGGAGCTGAGTCCGTGTCCTGACTTCACTGCTGACCAACTCTGGGACCTTGGGCAGGTTACCTCACTTCCTGTGCCTCAGTTTCCTCATCTGTTAAGAGGTCTTAAAGGGTTGCTATAAGGACTGAATGACATTGTGTATTGAAAGTACATGTTAACCATAATAGCATTTATGTTTACTTGTTATGTGTATACAAAAGATATATTTTAAAATCTGTCTGAAAATTCCAGAGTCCTTTTTGTTTTGTACCCAGATCTAAGAACTTGCTTCAATGACCACCACAAGAGACTGGCCTGCCCTTGGGCTCACAGAGAGAGATCTGGACCATTCTAGAAAGAAAAGGGAATTCCTGCCATCTTCTTTGCAGCTCAAACCACAGATTAGGCTTTTAGAAATCTATAAAATATTTAGGGCAGGGCCTTTGCTACATTAGACTTGCCACAGCAAGCCAACATTTTTATAAGTAAACCAATATTATTATTCATAATAATAAAAGAGATGACTTCATTATCCCACCCGAATGTGGGAGGGGAGAAGTCAAGTGATTTAATGACAAGTCTGAACGTTAGAGGTTTGACCAAAAAGACCCATTTCTTTCTAGTGTCGATGATCTTATTGCTTCTTAAAAAAGCCACACCTGGATCTTTGTGGGGATGGCTGTCCCCGTGACCCCACCCGGTGGCAACACATTTCTGCATTTTCCCGAACCAGGAAACAATTTCTCAGAACTACAAGCCCAGAAAAAGTATCTGAGGGCAGACCCTGCACCTAGAGCAATGCTAACAGGCATTTCTTGTCCTTCTTTTCCTGACATTAGTGAGCTTTTACTATGAGACTCTGAAAAATATTACTATCTCCTGTCCTCTCCCCCTGGCGGAATTACCAACTCCCAAAGCAAGGACACACTCTGGAATCAGGAGGGAAGAAGTCTCAGGAGCTCGTGATGACGAGCACTGTGGGGGCTGCTACGCTGCGGAAGCTTGACGTGGGGGTACAGGCTGAGTTGAGTCCCCGTAAAACTCAAGTGTTGAAGTCCTAACCCCCAGCCCCTCAGAATGTGACTGTATTTGGAGATGGGTCTTCAAATAGGCGTTCTAGCTCAGGTGAGCTGCGTGTCCACGCTGCTTCTCTGAGCTTAATCCTCCCTGACTCTCTCTGAGGGGCTGAGCTGTATCAGCTCTGAAGACCACTGAAGCACCAGTGTTTGTGGATTCCATCCCCCGGATTCCACTCTAACTCGGAGCAGCCATACCAGGCTTTCAGATGAGATGAAAGTTTTGGAGTGGAACTTTATAAATCATGCATGTGTCCCTGTATGGATCATTCAGCCGACATCTACTAAGGCCACCGTGAGCCAAATGTAGGAACGGCTACAGCAAGGCCTTGGAAAAGAATGAGACAGCACTTGATAACCCAATGTACCAGACCCCCTGCAGGTCTGCAGCCCCGAGATGAACACAGCGGCGGCTGGCTGGGCCAGCTGACGAACGTGGGCCCCCGCACCTAGAGCCTGAGTTCCACTCCAGTCGGGCACTGCCTCGCACAGCGCCTGGCACATAGCTACACACTGCAAGCCTAGAGAAGGACACTGTTTTTACATTCATACAGACGTGGATGTACCATGGAGTGCAAGTCAAACTACACGTGCATTTTAAAGATGAAAACCTTAGGTCACATTTGCTCTCAAGGTGGGTACATCTTCAGAACACAGTCACTGTCCTGGGAGAGCTCGTGGGCACGCCGGAGCCAGGCAGGCCAGCGCAAGGTCAGGTCCGTAGGCACACACGACCCCACCCGCAGTCCTGCCCTAACCCCCTTGGTTGGGCCGAGCAATGTTGGCACCTCCTAAGGAGACTGTTCTAGAGAATTGAAATTAAAAGAGAGACTACAACCCCAGAATAGAGACTGGTGCGGGAAATGTCACTAGCCTCGCGAAACCAGGTTGGGCAGATGAGACCTCGTGGTATGAAAGTCGGCGAGGACTGTGCCTGAGAGAATGGGGGAGGCTGTCCCGTGGGGGACGGGGAAGAAATGGGTTGTTTTGCCACAAAAAGGAAGAGGAGACATCTGTGAATGAGGAAGAGAAAGCGCCAGAAAGACAGAGAAGTCAGGACCAAATGAAACCCAACCCAGTGCAGTCACGGAAGGACATTTCCTAAAAAGGAGCCACCGGCGTGCTGGGTGCCTCTGCAGGGGAGAGCTCTCCATCCCCGGTGTCCACCCTGCAGCCTCCAGGAAGGTCTACTCGGCTCACCGTGATTCCGACGTGTGTGGAAATCGGGCAAGAGGCTGAGTTTTTACAGCTGGATCAAAGCATGTTCTGCTGGCAGAACATGTGGCAAGAGCGCTCCAGGCGGGAGAGGAACAACCGCAGCCTCCCACCCCCACCTCCCAGCCCCTCCAGGTGGAGAACCTGGAGGTTTGCAAACACCTTAGGGACAGCTTTCAACAACTGAGGCCACAAAAATGGGAGGTTTCTGTCCATTTCTCCTAGATCTAAAGGGAGGAGAGGCCCCAGCTGAAAACCTAAAACCCAAGGAAATAGAAAAGAATAAAAGGGGTACGTTAACAAAGCCCAGATATTTTTGCCTTGATAACTGGGGTTCATCTTAGACGCACAGACCCTGGTTCTCTACCTGCCCCTGGCCTTGCACTGACTCATTGGGAAGGCTCCGGCAAGCTTGGCCTCCTCCCTCCCCCGTCTGGCCCGGTGCTACCAGCCACTCCGATGACAGGCCCGGTCCTGCAGAACCCGCCTCCACAGCCGGCTTCCCTCTGTTGGCAGGAAGCTCCACTCTTTGGCGGGTTCACTCTGCAAACCCCACCTTCCGTGAAGCCCCCATTCCAGCTCTCAAGGACACTTCTGGTTGAAAGGCCGTAAACCCAAGCTGACATTAAGTACACTGAGCTGAGATTAAGGATGTGCCCTGCCCCCATGGAATGTTCGAGCCCTTCCCAGCTCTTGTTGCAAAACTCCCCAACTTCCCACGTGCTCGCTGATGACTGATCCACCACCTCCCTCCACACACACAAACCAGATGGCTAACAACAAAAAAATCCTTCATGTGTCCCGTCACAGACACACGCCAATTATGTCCTCTCACCTACACCTGCCCTGGACAAACAAGCAAGGTTGGACACCCTGGGCAGGTAAACATCTGGGAAAACAAATGTGTTCATGTGTCAACACAGATTTCTAAAATCTGAAGACATCTTTAAGCCAAAGCAGAATTCACAAATAATGAAAACACGTCTTCAAAGATCAGTAATGTTTTTGGTTTTTTTTGAGACAGAGTCTTGCTTTGGGTTGCCCAGGCTAGAGTGCAGTGGCGTCATCATAGCTCGCTGCAGCCTCAAATTCCTGGGCTCAAGCTATCCTCCTACCTCAGCCTCCCAAGTAGCTGGGACTACAGGTAGGCACCACCATGCTTGGCTAATTTTTTCTATTTTTTATAGAGAAGGGGTCTCACTGTGTTGTTCAGGCTGGTCTCCAACTCCTGGCTTCAAGCGACCCTCTTGCTTGGCCTCCCAAAGTGCTAAGATTACAAGTGTGAGCCACTGCACCCAGCCAAAGACCAGTGAATCTTTGAAAATTATTTATTGGCCATCTACAGCAAACATGCCAACGTTTCTGAAATCTACAGATCATTCTCCGTTGCCAGTCTCACTGGTATCTAAATTAGCCAGAGCAGTGACGGTGCATTGAAATGGGACCGGTTTTCTCTCCACCTTCCCACAGCAAAAGGAATCTCATTCAGAAACTCCTCCTGCTGGCCTGTGCTCATGAAACGCTCCCATTCGGATCGTGGGCTGGACCAAGGATGACTGAGGAACGCTGCACTGGGGGACTTCCCAATTGTCACCCCAGCTTAGCCTGAGCTTTGCCAAGTGGACAGTCAGTTCTCACTGCTGACAGCACAGAGCTGGTTTTCACCAACAGCTAAGTCAATATATCTGTCCCTAGGGGAAATTTAGTATCTAGGACAAAAATGCTCTGAAACATTCCATGAAACCCCAAGGCAAGGGACCCAAAGTAGACACTTCAATTCTCTATTTCTCAGACCTTCTTTGCAAGCTTCTCGGCAGCCTTGGGGGGAGCCTGGGGACAACACTGTGCCGAAGGTGGTGGCTGTGATCTCAGCAAAGAGGCAGGAAAAGTGCTGGGCTGAGTCAGGAGGTTGAGCCACATAAGTGTCCTGTGACTTTGGCAAATCGCCCAGCCTCTCTTCGGTGTTCTCATCTGTGAAATGCCTACCCCACAGGTTGCTAAGAAGCTCCAAGTAGAAAAGCATATGAAGATGAGAATGCATCGTAAAGCGCAAGGAGCTACAGCAATGTAAACACAATCGCATGTATTTTCAGTGCTGTGATCTGGAGCAGAGGGATGGCAGCTAATGTTTACTGAGTTAGCTCTGGGCGAGCCGCTGAGTCCCTTGTGTGTATTAACTTTCTTATCTCACAACAGCCGCAATGAGGCCAGCCCCGTTGTCACTACCATTCTGCAGATGAGGACGAAGGACACAGAGAGTTCAATGAACTTACACAAGGCATCACGGAGGTGGGACCAGGATCGGGAAGCTGTGGTCCAGACCACCCAGAGCTCACCAAAACCACGTCCTTTTCCTGGGCACACAGTATACCAACTCTGTGACATCCAGACAGTTTTCATTGATGGAACACACGGACCGCTCGCAGGCTGGGGTGGTTTTGAGGACAGGAGAGTTTTCCCCATTCTCTCCCTTGCCCTGAGCAGGGACCTTAGAGTCCACATGTAGGAGATGGTGGTGCAAGAAGGAATCATGAAACCCAAGTCCCTCAGGGACATAGCGGAGCAGAGCATCTGCCCCCTAACCAACCCTCATGGTCTCCAACTTGAATAAGAAATTAATTGGCTGGGTGAAGTGGCTCAAGCCTGTAATCCCAGCACTTTGGGGGACCAAGGTGAGAGCATCACTTGAGCCCAGGAGTAGGAAGTCGCAGTGAGCTATGATGATGCCCTTGCAGTCTACC